>JAVFBW010030636.1:781-18383 GCA_034783835.1 Mopalia ciliata
TAAATCGCAAAATCAATATTTTAATTTTGCCCAAAGCAAATATTATTCGCAGCAATCAAATCTGATTAACATCAAATGTTTATAAGCTCTGAGTATTTCCGTATGCACCTTATATCTGGCACACCCATATAGAAAAGATTTTCGTAAGGTCATGTATTGTGGAATCATAAAAAGTCACTTTCAGATCATGTATTTTGGGATCAAGAAATATCACTTTCAGATCATGTATTTTGGGATCAAGAAATATCACTTTCAGATCATGTATTTTGGGATCATGGAAGGTCACCTTCAGATCATAAATGACTGGTGTTTGACGTCCTCCTTAGGAGTATTTTACTAATATATGGCGGCGGAATATTCCAACAAGAATTCACATTTACAAAACCATACCAAGTTTGGTATGCTGTTGGAAAGATTATTTACCCCAAGAGCTAAGTAAAGACAACCAATAAACTGCCCTTAAACAGAGTTCTCAATAATCATACTCATTGCACTATGATTAAAAAAATTGTTGGTTCGATATCAGCAATGGAACTATGACTATTTTTACTAACTAAACGCATGAAATCGTTTCAATACAATGTCCAGTTTGGGATCAAATTGTACAAAAGTATATTCAATGCATCGCCTAAGGAAGAGTCTCCACCAAGCCCTCGTGAATGATCCCAAATCACGAAGTAAACTTCAGAGCACTGCAAAATCTTGGTGTAATGTACCCCTTGAAGTAAAAAGTAAAAAAAAATCGTGATCTGTAATTTGTTATTTCCAGAACTTCGTTAAAAATAATTAATAAAGTCGCTGATGATTATTTTCTGTTTTTCCAGCCGCATCGTGTCCAGCGGGAGGTCAGCACTATACGGAGTGCTCCCCGGCTTGCCAGGGTACTTGTCGTGATTTGGAGCTCAGAGATGCAAATTGTGAAGACGAATGTATCGCTGGATGTATGTGTGGTGAGGGCCAATACATGGACGACCATGATCAATGCGTGACTAAAGAGGAATGTACCTGCTACGATAAATTTAACCCAAAACAACAGATCTATGAACCGAACTCAATTATCAGAAGAAAATGTACCGACTGGTGAGTGTTTTAAAAGTAAATGTTACCCAATCTGAACACACGGCACAGCAAACCATGGAGAAAACACAACGAATGTTACATTAGCTTCAATTAAACTTCTCGCTAACCTTCCAGCAACGCTGAAGTTTACTGACTCCTAACCCTTAATTTCCTTATATCTAATATTCAAATGTTTTCAACAGTATACGGACAGACAACCGGTATTTTACACATGGACTAATATATAATTTATGTCGGATTTTTTTCTCAATTCATTAATTTTTTCATACTGTAAAGATATACAAAATATTCAGCCCAATCAAGTGTTTACACACAAAGATACTTTACAGTTTTCTTGATGACTATGCTATCATAGTCCGATTGGACCTCAAATGACGGTTAAATTGCTCTTTATGCATTTTCAGTCAATGTACAAATGGTACGTGGGTATGTGGTAAGGAATCGTGTAAAGAAGAAGTTGTCTGTCCAAAGAATCAGATTTGGTTGGAAGATGTGTCTCCATGTCAACCCAGCTGTGCGACAATGGACCACCCAGTCACCTGTTCCAGCCAGTCAGTGTTTGAAGGTTGCGGGTGTCCAGCTAACCTGACTCTCTCACCGGATGTAAGTTCACCAAAGAATTGTGGATCACTATGTAACTAAAATGTACAGAAAGGAAATTATGCATGACTACACCGACATTCGAACTCCGGTCTCTGTCTAGCACGGCAACTGAGCTACAGCACGATTTTTAAATCCAGATAAACACTGCTACTTTTAGATTGGGATACTGAAGTTGTGTGACATTTTAAGATGTAGTGGGTAACGCTGTTCTATCCTTGACAGCTAGTGGATACATTAATTGGTCATATCTTGGATACTTGTTCCTTAATATGTGGACTGAGAAAAGAATCGTCATTTAACTAATCTTCAACTGTTCCACAATTTGCAGAGATAAATTAAAGTACGGTTGTACTGATTCAATCCGAAAATCATAAGTGGGAAATCGAACCAAAACAAATATAAATCTGCATTTTGTTGAATATTTTTTCAGGCGTTGAGATAATTTGACAATAGTAACAGTTGTGAGACATGTATGAGTGTAAACACAGATACAAAACTATTGAATCACCCTGTTAACATATAACATTCACTATCATTAACAGGGAAACTGTGTTACTGAGAATCAATGCCCTTGTATGTATGGAGGAGAGTGGTTCCAGCCTGGAGACACTGTCAAAGTTGGATGCAAAAAACTGTACGTTTTGTTATCTTAGATATTTAGAATTTCATAACGATTTACTATTTTATCTGTAAATATTTGCACGAAGAATAATACAAACTGACGCTTGTATGTAATACAAGAAATAATACAATAGGTAGTTTTATTGTGCAAATTCACACTGGACTAAAATGACGTTTTGGGCGAGATTTTCATTCCTTTATTAATTTCTTTTTTAAACACGATTTTATTTATATTCATACACATTAAGCACTAGACTTATACCGTGTGCATCAAGTAATGACTTGCAATTATTGAGTTAAACGGATAAACAAAATTCAAATTAATTGTATTACAGCGAATATGGAGAGAAAGAAGTATGGAATCGTTAATAACCTGTATTGATTTCAACTAATATATAATACAAAATACAGCATAGTTTGTATGAAAAAATGGATAGTAAATTGGTGCTGTGGTGACGACAATTTGACCCTCAGCGGTGTGTAAGCTCATTCACGGTTATCAGAAGAAACACCTTGTCGTAGAAATACAATTAGATGCGGCATTAACAATCGTACAGTTTTCACGCTTTGAAATCTCGTTTGGGCCTTATAAAAGAAGGGTCGTACCAATATATCCTGTATAACCGCATAGCATTATATCATCTATCATTTGATTTCTTTCATCTGTAAATTGCGGGCATTCCAGGAGATAGTCTCGCTAAACCAGGCTTCTCGCGAGAACTTCGATCACGACTACATATCTAGCCGTGATCGAAGTTCTGGCGAGACTAAGGAGATAGTGGTCTGCTGTCTATGCGCTGTTTCCACATGCAGTACAATGCGGGGAGTCCGAAATGAAGTTAGTGAACAAATCATAGTTGAGTGAACTGCATGCATAACGTAATCTACAAAGTAGTATATTAGCCATTTGGTCACCGTAATAGTACCATACTGGTGGTTTATTTATAGGAAACAATTTATAAAGTTTTGTTTTAAACTCTGAGCTGCTTTCAAGTGTGTTTATATCATTATGGAAAGTATTCCAATCAGGAGTTGTTGCAGGGAAAAAATATTCCATTATTAATTTGTGTAATGTATATGAACTTTTTATTATACATGTTCTTAAACTTTATAGTTTAGATAAGTCAAGCTAAGCCATGTCTTTGTTATCAAATTGCTAAATTTATTTAAAAGATAAAAGATGCCCCTCGTCCTTGCCCCGATCTACAATGGCGATCAGCTAGTGTTGGGCAAGACCATTCTTCCCATCGTCTTTATTACTGTTAGGTCAAAATAGCTTAACTAAGTCGTAAGTCATTCGGTTGGGAATTTCCATAACAATGTATTGGGGATGTAACTCTTGTAGGTTCTTGTGCTAGGCCAAATTGATAGATGTCAGTTTTTGCACGCATATCTACCAAGCGACAGTCTTCCAATTGAATGAAGCTGACGGCATCGTAGTTACCGCCCTTAGATATACACTATATATCACGACTCACTTAAGATAAAACACAGACACGTGGTACTAAAGAAGGGCTTTCACGGTATCACACATTTACATGAGTAAAATTTTCACTAGGGAAAATTCAAAGAAGAATACTAGCTTACACTGAAGGGCTTAATGCTTCATTCAGGAATTAAACAATATGATTATAATTGACATCTTGTATTGTATACCCTGTCTATTGTGAAATATTTATTTACCATTCTGTGTAATACAATAAATTTGTAAACGTGTCTTTGATTTCACAGGCAATGTAGTAGCCGTGTATGGTTGAAGGTTGAGGACATCGATTGCCCAGGTTAGTTGTTTTATAAATAACAGTTGAGACACTGTTCATTTAGGACCAAGACCGTTTATACTTTATGAATAGGAATAGATGGAACTACCCGTAACTATGCTCTTCTAATAAGATTAAAGTCCACGTAAATAAGGTGAATAGAAAATCATGTGTGACACAATTTAACTTAAGATTTTTATTTAAATAAAAATGTCCCACGCGTGCTGCAGAGTAGGGATCCGGGTTATTTCGTTATAGGACCGCCATGTTCCAGAAGTCCTATCAATATACAATGATAGTCAGCAAAGGAAGCTCTTTCATTAGTATATCATATGACATAACAAATGTTTTGCTTTGCGGTTTACTCAATTTGAACATTTTAAAGACTAAATGTCTTTGGCAATGCCTTAATACAAATATATGTTGCTTATCTTCTCAGAAACGTATTGGATGTCTGTCACCCTCATTATATGCTATTTTTTAACGAATTGGCCCGAAACATTAACGCCAATGTATTTTTTAAATATGTACATGTGGTCTTGTTACTCTTTAACAGCAACGTGTTGGGCGTCAGGGGATCCCCATTACACTACCTTTGATGGTGCTCATTACTCGTTCATGGGAGCCTGTTCTTACGTGTTGGCCCGAGATTCCAGCCCCGAGAATTACTTCGAGGTGACCGCTGAGAATGTGCCGTGTGGGTCCACTGGTGTGACCTGTACCAAATCTGTGAACGTGAGGATCAACGAGGCCACCATTCACCTGGTTCGAGGCAAAAATACCACCCTCAACAACATTACATTAGGGGTAGAGGACTATAGTGTTAAAGGATTAAAGATCATCCACGCTGGTTTCTTTGTCAGCGTAATTACAGACAGGGGTCTTACAATACAATGGGATTCAGGTAGGCGAAAACAATGAATTTGGACATGAACATGTTTGTTTGTGTATTTGAAATCTGTTTAACATAACAAACGAAATGCTTCACAAAATAACTTGATAGTCATGGTATAAATGGAATCTCTACCACGTTTTATATCAATCTGACTTGTAAAACTAACATTATCAGAATTTTATAATAACCTTAAGAATTTCGTAAAACATGGAAAGACTTAAGTATGGATAACAACTTCTTAATTTATTGGATACTAAGATTAAGAATTTCGATTAAACCATTGTAATCAGTAACGCAAGTTAGATAAACAGATGCAGACTTCCGAAAATTGGTGACAAAATACTTTTTCAATTCTGTCAGTATCTGTTTTGTTAATTACTAGGCAATCATTATTAAGCAAGCCTCCAAGCATGTATAAGAAAGGCCTATGACAGTGTCAAAAATATTATATTCATTGGTTGGAGGCCTTCTTAATTTTCAAGCCATAATCTTCAGCCTATAGGTAAATCCACTTGGGTTTAGTGTAGATACAGCTGGTAAATTTGCCACGGTGAAAACAATGTACGCTTCTGCTGCACAGTCATACATGCATCATGACTGAGCGTAGTGAAGATACCACAGTAACTGGAATCTCGCGTGGTTAACCTGATTGCTATATTTAAGATCCACAACTTTGCTAATAGTCAAAGCAGATATCACAGCTTCTGCTACTTCAATAATCCCAGCATCCAAAATACTTTATTACTTTGTTTTTGTAGGAACTCGTGTGTTCGTTCATCTGAGTAAACATTGGAAAGGTAGGGTACAAGGAATGTGTGGAAACAATGATGGTAACTCCGAGAATGACTTTAAGACGCCTTCAGGAAGTATTGAATCCCGCGCCAGTACGTTTGGCGATAGCTGGAAGGTGGCCACATCTTGCGCAAATGTAGAACAAGACGCTCCAACCGAACAAATGGAAGCTTGTGGGGTAAGGAAAACATTATACATTGTTTGATTGGTTTATTGGTCGGTCGGTTGGCCGGTTGGTCGGATAATCGGTCGAACGATCGGTTGATCCGTAATACATAAGTGGAATAATTGACTATACATTTTTGTGTTGGATCACACCTAATAAAATATATGGTTACAATATAAACTGACCAAACTATAGCTATTTAAGTACAAGTACTGAATTTGAACTGGATACAATTTGTCAGACATCTGGCTTCAAAGTTCGATTATTGTTTTGGAAAGACAAACATTCAAAGTCAATAGCAGCCTAACCTTAAAATAAATCAAACTGTGCACAGTTGCTTCAGTTTATTGTCACTAAAATCTTAATATTGATCGAATATGCGATTTGTACTTTTACCTCAATAAACAAAACAAGGATTTGCCACTTAGTTCGTATTTTGCTGGAGCAGGGTAAATATACACATGTCACATGACAATGGAACAAATTAATAACAATGCTATTATAATTGCTTCACCAGGGTGAATTAAAGCACAGGGAAACATGGGCCGTGGATTCATGTAATATCATAAAGACTGGTGCCATCTTTGCTGCCTGTAGAAAAGTTATGCTGGAGTCTCGAGTCAAGAATTATTTTGAAGATTGTAAATTTGACGCCTGCAGGTAAAAATCTCCCATTCGACATGTCAAAGTAACTCTTACCTCTTCGCGAATATGAGGATATATTTTCGAAATGATTGTGTCTGTTATTTATGTTACCTGATTCCAGAAGGTATTAAGATGGCGAGAGGCCTTATGTCATTCCACTTGTGGATCATCTCCAAGCATGTATAAGAAAGGCTTACGACAGTGTTAACACATTTTAAACCTTGGAGGAAACATTTTTCTTAACAAGACATGCAGAATTAAATAAAACTTACAGAGAACTTGTCAGCAGTAACAGGAAAACCCACGACCCACCCCTGGTTACCGGTGTACTAGCAGCAAATGGTTTGCCGTAACCCGCCTCTTGGCCGTAGAGGTTTTCTACAGCGTCCATTCCTGGCCACTCATTTATTTAAAATAATACATTTATGAAAATACTGTAGTCCATTACTAGAGAGCTGTTCCATGTTTCTTGATACAGGTGTAATTCAGGTGGCGATTGTGAGTGTCTGTGTACCGCCATAGCCAATTTCGCTGAAGAGTGTAACAGTCGTGGAGTACCGGTTAAATGGAGACACCAGAGACTATGCCGTAAGTTATTCAATTGCAACAGTTTTTCATGCGCTAGACGTTAAAGATGAAATTAAATTTAGTCATAGCATGGACGATATAACATGTAATAAAATGTAATAAATTAAACATCGGCCTCATAGCCAATTTTTTTAAACTTTACTCCTTGTCTTGTGTTCAAAACGGGTATAAGAAACGATTATAGTTTTGCTGCAAAGTAATATTATGACTTTTCCTGGATTGCATGGCGAAAAGGGGTATATTTGAATCTTTGCTGGAATGACCATGGAAATTTCAATTGAACCCTGACTCAAAAGAAAGCAGGCTTAAAAAAAAACAAATTCTGGTTTGGAAAGGCTGTATAAAATTAAAATCTGATTGTGGATGGTAAAGCATAAATTTAACTTGATTGTAACTGGTTTAGCAAAGTGTTTGCCAGTTGCCTTCATTAAAGACCCTAATTCTTTCCGTGTTTTTCTTCCCAGCCATCCAGTGTGAAAACAACTCTGTATACAAGCCATGTGGATCACCTTGTCCACAGACCTGTAGAAACATTGGTGATGACCCAGAGCCGTACTGCAAGGCGACTCACTGTGTCGAGGGTTGTTTCTGTCCAGCTGGATTTGTACAGTCTGGTGGGTCTTTCCATCTCTATATTAATCAATAAATAACGAATGGATGCTAATTAATCGCTATTAATAGCAACTTACTTTCTTGCGTTTTGCTTATTCCCCTAACTACCGTTGTATATCTCTTATTGTTGCTACAGAAAGAATAACCTGATTTTGTTTAATCATCTGCAAATATGAACTGTTCGATTTATACAAAAATCGATTGAAAACCATCTTTTTTTAGCATGATAGACCCATTGTTTAATTAAAAAAGACTTGACGTTTCGTGCAAAGATGGACAAGGTGTCACCAATAACATCACTGCTGTAGTTGGAACATTATCATTGTAAATTAAATTACCACAAGAAGTTTTTTTAGCTAGATGTCATATCCCTAAATCTGTTTTTCCTTTAAACGTAATTAAATGCTTTCGACACGGGGTGCAGTTATTATAATCGTATTTATGCTGAAAGTATCCTTTTTAAATTTTAAAATATTTGTCATAGATGATTTTTTAAATGATTTTTATTGCAGGTTCTAAGTGTGTCCCCGCACTGGAATGCCCATGTATGTACAACGGTTTGGAATATCCACCAGGGACGACGTTGGTTGACAACTGTAAAAACTGGTATGTATATCGGTCTTTAAACTTGTTGGGTTTGCATGAGTAAAACAAAGGGGGAAATATCACAAATATATCCGCTGGGAAAGTGATTTGTACAAAAAAAAAAAAAAAAAGGCGCACAAATATATCAGCTGGAACAATGATTGTGAAAGTAATATAGAAAAACACACTGTCGACATACATTCCTGGCTTTTCCAAACTGAAAAACAAACTAATGAAAAGCACACTGTCGACATACATTCCTGGGTTTTCCAAACTGAAAAACAAACTAATGAAAAGCACACTGTCCACATACATTCCTGGGTTTTCCAAACTGAAAAACAAACTTATGAAAAGCACACTGTCGACACACATTCCTGGGTTTTCCAAACTGATAAATAAACTAATGAAAATCACACTGTCGACATACATTCCTGGGTTTTCCAAACTGAAAAACAAACTACTTTCAAATTAATGTGTCCGTTTGTTTGTTTGTTTGATTGGTGTTTAACATCGTACTCAATGGTTTTTCACTTATATGAGGAAGGATTGTCCACTATACACTGTACCCAGCCTTATTACGGTGGAAACCCGGGAGGAAACCTCGTAAAAACCACCCCGCGATTGCCGGAACCACAACATGTGACTTGCTCATATACCTATAGTCCACATGCGTACTCGATCCCGTGAACAGTAAATCAAAGCAGGTTCAGTAATGTGTCTGTAATTACAAAGGTACAGTTCGTGGCCCAATGAGTCCTTAAAGAATGTGAACGAATTATTAAAAATAAATGAAAAATAGAAGAAAAGAAAAGAAAGTAATTCTATTGAAAATATATTAACTGGATGATGTAATACAATTCACTTGTTTTCTCTATCGTTTCTAGCACCTGCGAATCTGGTAAATTTAGTTGTTCTGGGTCAGAATGTGAAGGTTTCTGTAAAGAAGGAGAATTCACCTGTCAGGACGGCAGTTGTGTGGAAAAGAAATATCTTTGTGATGGTCATATGGACTGCCGTGACGGTTCCGATGAGGGTGACAACTGCAGTAAGTTAATAGTCTCCCCTGGCTGTTCCCCCCTTCTCCCTTCAATAGACATAGCCATGCTTGATAGATTGCGCAGCGTACATATCCCTACACTATAATTCAAACCGTATGACTTTGCTTTTTGGAAAAATGGTGTGCTTCATGATACGGTTGATCTATATGAGTATTTTTGTCAATATTTCGTATTATTTAGTCCAATTCCCTTGTTAAAAGATTGAGCTCCAGTCTTTTCATTTATGAAATTAAGAAATTACAAATGGCTGTGAACCAGTCAGCGAAATGGTCGCCGAAACAGATTTTAGTTTAAAATGTGTCTGGTCAAATGAACTCATGTAATCACTTAAATTTAATGATTGTATCTTGCACTATTAGCTACTCTGTTATATTATGACAAATTTGTTTTAAGCTCCATTGTTGCATATTATATTGCATGTTGCTTTGTGTTACATTTTACACGGTTTATTGTTCATACCAAAAACTAAACTTCGCCAAGATGCAAAGTATAGTTGACTTGTCAAAACCTCTTTTATGTCGTTATCACACATATTTAGTCACAGGGAACAAGTATATTCGAACCTTTTTACAACGTTGGACTTAAATCCTCATAGCTCGTGGCACAACTTAAATTTGCCGGTAATTTAATTTTCAATATCCCACTATCAAGGCTATAAATCTTTTCCCTCCTCAGCATACAGATGCAGTCCGAGCGATTTCCAGTGTTTGTCCGACGCTCACTGTATCGATGGAAGTTACCGATGCGATGGTGCCATGGACTGTGTGGACAACTCGGACGAGATTGACTGTGGTAAGGCAGAACTTTCCTAACACTCACCCATTTCCTCGCACTACCCACTACACTAATCGGTCTCTGTCAGTACCAGAACGCCCTCACGAACTTAAGACTTTGAACCTCTTCTTTTATTATGTTGAGTATTTCAAAAGACACAGAATGTGGAATATGCAATTACCAGCTGTACAGTAATGGCTAGGATTGATTAATTGCTTGATTTATTGATTGGTTGATTCTTGCTTGCATGCTTGCTTTATTTATTAATTAATTAATCAATTCCCCAAAGAGATAAATGGCATCAGGAACATGTATGTTTTGCAATGTTTTAAAAATATAAATGTACCGCTAGTTGCAAGACAATATCTACTGCAAAATGCACTATAGTCTTCACAAGATGACCGTATCATTTTAAAATTATACCCTTAAGATTGACGGATTTGTGAACTATTTGGTGTCTTATTGAACACTTTAGAGTAACAATTAAAATATGTACATGTCTAGAACAATTCCAATAAGCGGATTAACGATCAGAGATAAACTATTAAGATAATCCGATATATCCCATTTTTATTTTTATTTCCTCAGCCCCACCCACATGTGAAGAATCTGAATTCACCTGTTCCAACTCTAGATGTATTCCTTTATCATTCAAATGTGACGGGGAATTTGACTGCGGCGTGGGTGACGTGTCAGATGAAAAGTCATGCTCATTCAACGGTAAATCATTTGTTGCTTTGAAAATAGTAATGTGAATAGTACAATAGTACGCTTGTATCTAGTCAAAGACAAATAGAACACGTGAAGCATTTCAATAATATTGTAAAGTTAATTTTCCTCCAGTGCTAAGTAATGACAGCATTGCGACTTGTCAAACAAAATTTCCTTAGCCAGAGAGCCCATCGCTTTGGTGTCTCCATTATGGAATAGATGTTTTAAATAAAATGTACACAATTATAACGCATCGTCATTCCGAGTTTTCAGAAGCATCATGTGTTTGTCCTGCTTCCTGGTATCGTCTTGCATACTGTGCTTGTTTAGTATACTGTAATTATCTTGCATATTGAGCTTCTCTGGCGAGTACTATATCCAGTGCTGGACTACTATACTCGTCTTTCAGGCTGTGTTTATCTTGCAGGTTGTGACAATATGCCCTGTTATTGTATTACATTTGGTGCTTGTGTTGCTTCCTGTATTTGTTTTGTACCGTATGCTTATCTTTCGTATTGCGCTTGTCTTGCATAAGGGTATTTTCGTGCAAACTGCACTTATATTGCATATTGTGCTTGTCTTACATACTGCGCCTTCTGGTCTTATTGATTGTGACTTTATCCTGTGCTTGTATTACATCGGGTGCTTATAAATACTCTTTTGGATTGACTCCTGTACTTATTTTTCAACTTGTGACGTTCCTGCACGCTGATCTTGACTACTGTGCTTTTTCCTGCTGTTTTTTCGCCACTAAGAAAAGTTTGCCATTTGCAAATCCGCATTGAAGCATTTTGGAAATAAAGACCTAATTTTTCTTATCCTCTGGAATTTTGTCGGTATACAGAGACAACTCCGGAGGAGTGTGCCCCAGTTCGTCATTTCCGATGTCAGTCTGGCCGATGTCTGCCCACCTCACTTAGATGTGATCAGCACGATGACTGTGGTGATGGAAGTGATGAAATAAACTGCGGTATGTTGCGTTGTGTTGGATTTGTATTTAGTATGAATACAATAATGTGATATAATTATTTACAATGCACCTTGTATATTATTTTTTTGTATGTGCATAAATAATTGCAGAAGTTTTAATTAAGCGCCGCTTATTCTATGTCGATACAAACTGGGGATCTACATTCACGATACATACTATAACCTTCATTCTGCTATCAATGTCTTAATGTTCATAAATTAACATCGTATCTGGTTTTCTGCAGGCTGACATGTTCTAGAAGGATAACCTGTTAGTTAGTTGTTTACACTTCATGTTGTCCTGGTGCTCTAGAAGCTAAGGAGCAACACCAAGCCAATTGTTTTGTGATATGTTTAAAAAACTTCCTGGGTTATCGCTGTCATATCTTTGTTAGCTGCCAGTGGCGTGAAGGGTGGTATCTTTTAGTCAATGGACTTTCACATGCATGTAATTACCGTCACCATGCCACGTAGTTTTCTACTCTTTTCACTCAAATAAATTTACCATTTTACCGACAGAGTGCACCTGTTCAAGTGAGAGGTTTACTTGTAAGAATTGCGAGTGTATTCCGGCCAACCAAGAATGTGACGGCGTGGATCAGTGTGGAGACGCCTCCGATGAGACATGCTGTAAGTTTCAAACTTATTACGCTAGATACAGGATTGGTCACTTGATGTCATAGCCTGTTATCAAGGGTTTATTGATTATCTGATGGCGGTGATTTGCCCTATAAGAAAGTAACTCTTTCTTCAATCCTTAAAAATGGCCCGCAGCCGATCCAACACTTTCTTAGTTTAAACAGATTCTAGTTCAGAATTCTACAAGTTGAAACTTGCCCGGGAATCGAACCCACGATCCTGAGAGCCAGGCACCGCCAGCAGTAAATGGCTTTCCTAGACCACCCCGTCACTCGGAATTTTATCTGAACTAGAAACTGCTCGAAAACAGTCGCAAACATTCAGTTATTCATTATTCGTTATTACAATTGTGAAGTTCACAAGCAACACGTGTACTTGTCCCGTTTCAGCTTGTAGCAAAGACGAGTTTGGTTGTGACAATGGACAGTGTATTAACAGTACTATGGTATGTAATGGTCAAATGGATTGTAAGGACAACTCAGATGAGACAGGGTGCGCCACAGTTTCCCCCACAACGGAAGGTATGTACATCATACCTATATAGCGTATATTTGGTACTGGTAGGCGCATTTTATTTGTGTCACAATACGCCGTAACCTAGGCAAAGAAAATGATCTCACTCTACCATAAAAGTGCTAGAGCCGGATTTTCAGTATAATCCAAACCATAAACCCGTTTTGTGGTTGTGGAATCGATCCAGCGACACGTAGGGCGTATGGCGAAGATCGTGTAACTGTCAGAAGAATAAACAATAAACGCATAAACAAGCGAACCAGTTTTAGTCTGTGTATTTAGATCACATGCACATGTTTTTAACAAAGTTTTATTGTATTCTTGACAAATTTTGTTTCAGCTTTTACAACATCACCTATTTGTGATGTCGGCCAGTTTGCCTGTGGTATAGTTGAGATGTGTATTGATAAAGAGATGTTATGCAACGGCGTGAACGACTGCGGGGACAACACAGACGAACTTGGGTGTACTACAACGGTTACTATACCGTCAGGTAATCGCGTGGATTTCAAAACTAGAAAACAATAAATGTGGATTAAGCATTCGGTTAAGCAAAGACTTCTATATGAAATTTATATCCAACTGGCAGTAAAAAACAGAAATACTCCCGACATGCTACAATATTAATGAGACCATATCTGTACCAGTATGTGTGAAGTAATTCACAGCTCGTCCCGGATTACAATGTTATAGGTTTTACACTATTTCAAATTAACATCATTCAAAAAAATATATCTGCCTGTCTTTAATCGATATTCCAAATAATTGAATTAGGATGAAATATATATTATCAACGCTCATCTGGCCAATCGATATACCCACCTTTATATATAATTGTCATATTATAATAGCCTAAAATTTGTGTCAATTCATTTCTGTTTACGTATCGTATTGATACACACCAAGATCTTCAACAATGTTAAAATGGTAATCACATTAAGCTAAAAAAAAGGGGATACTACAACACTCTGAGGCACGAACATACAAATAATACAACCCGATGTCATTAATATCAGGCTTGCAATAGATTCAAAGCATCAAGACACCTAACGAAAATTCCCTTTAACTTCATGCAGTATGGTAACATAGTAAGCTAATGACCTCTGTGTTTTGAATGTTTGAGAGATTAATTATCTCTCCTGGACAACAACTGACAACGATGGCTCAATGTAAACTCTGGGGCAAATTAATCAGGATTAAATATTTTTTTTACATAAAACCCTTTGAAGTAAAGTATTATCTTTTCTGTTATTTCTGTCTTTATGTTTTGCGTTTACCTTCCGCTGCATATAATAGCTCTGGTAGAGGTGTAAAGTTTGGCTTAAAATTGGTGGCCCCGGACGGTTTTAACATCATATTGTAATATAATATGGCCCTACATACATACATATGGAATATTTTATGTCATTTAATATAAATAAACGAAAACGCTAAAGAGTGTACATTATTTTCAACAGAAACAAGTGTGATACCACCTCCAAGTGTACCAAGTGTGATACCACCTCCAAGTGTACCGAGTGTGATACCACCTCCAAGTGTACCAAGTGTGATACCACCACCAAGTGTACCGAGCGTGATTCCTTCTCCTAGCACACCATCAGTTGTTCCTACACCTGCAACCACATCAGCATGTCAGCTTGTTGATGGAATGGATAATCCTACTCTAATTCCTGATGAAAGAATCACTACAAATGATCCAATAGCTACACCATCAAATCTAAGACCCTCCAGTAAAACACCATTTGTTACATCTGTACCAACACCCACCATAACTCTTACTCTGTCACCTGACAGTGATGTAGTATTAGGAAGTGTGAGTCTCATTCCACAAACCCCAAACAGTAATGTGGATAAATTTACAGTGGAATTGAAGCCTGCTGATTCTGATGTATTTGTCCTTGTCCCTGGAATCAACACCCTACAGAAGGTACGTTCTGTATATTTGATCAGTTTGTAGCGCACATAACTTTTATTCCAATTAGTCGACTTGCGTTCTTTTATATATCATTATTTCAGTTCGACGCCTCCATCCCTACTTGTTTAATGAAAAAAGAACACGGAAGAAGATATTGTCATAGTCATATCACATCAGTATAGTATTACAATTCAGTGAATTTCCTTTTTTTAAAAGGTTATTCATGGTACAGAAGACTTGATCTTTCCACCTGAAACAGTTGTTCAAAAAATCCGTGTGACAGTTATCAGCAAACTGGTTCCAATCGCCCCTGTGACTATGCAATTGGTTGTCCGTGCTTGTTTCCATCCAGGTATGAACATCATCATAAAGTGTTTATTTGTAATTAAATAGTACGAATTATATATAGAGAGAAAATCAGCGTCTTCACTGGGTTAGAATTTGGGCCTTATTCTGCCAGGACCCTCTATTGCTCAGTCGATTGTTGGGCCTGTTAGTCAAAGGTGTGAGTTCGAATCCCGGCGGAGGCAAACAAATTTGTCTCTCTTCATTTATTTAAAATATATGTAAATGTATACGACTAAAGGATAATTTATTATAATAACGAGTTTAATTCGTTTCATGCTAGAGAAATTACCAACAACATAACTATGTATTGAGGTATCTTACATGCTATATTGTGGTTAATTTTTTTTTCAATTAATGCAGAGGATAGTTCTTTTGTTTTACTCAGGGACACCAAGTGTCATTCCACCGTCTAGTGTAACTTCGCCTTTAATCACACCCAGTGTGATAACTCCTTCAAGTTTGATACCACCCAGCTCTGTGAGTCCACCATCTTCAGGTCCACCACCTACTGCTAGCCCTGCATGTCTATCAGAAAGCGGCAACAGTCCCTACAATATCCCGGTGAAGAACATGTTTGTCTCCAGTAACAAAGCTAACCTGTACGGTCTGGGCCCTGAAGGTGGTCCATGGAGATCAAGCAACAGCGATTTATCTCCCTCCATAACAGTTACTTTGGACGAAGGATCTGCTTTACAACTTGGCAGTGTCATAATCCCGGAGTTGTTTTCGGAGAATATTGGAGTGTATATGATCTTATTGTTGAATGGAGATGATCAAATGGTGCCCTTCACTTCTGTCTATCATCCATCTGGGGTAAGCAAAGAGAATATGCTGATCTATAAATATTTTTGAAAAAAAAAAAAACTTATATGTAACAGAATTTTTGTTGATAACTGCGCTCAGTTCTTTAAGTGAAACCATTTGAATCTTTCAATGAAGAAAATAAAATCGCCAAGAATGGACTGAATTATTTAACCCTATTTGGCGTATTTGATGCAGAGGTTCCACTGTCTACATTTGATCTCTCGCCCTATAGGTGATCTAAAGTTTGTCTCTCAGCTGGTTGGTAAGCAACTGGTTGTCTAGGGTGGATCTTCCAGATGGTGGGTAAGATTGAGTCAAGAACTATATTTTGTGTAAATTAACAGGTGACAAGGACTAACACAAAATTACTATAAAGCAAATAACAAATTATCACTGTGCAAAGACTGATCCAGGCTAAAATTTTAACTTTTGTGACCTGTATCGTGAGTTAGATTGATCACCAATAAAAAGCTGATATAAATTAAGCACAAACCAGATATTCCAACAAGGCTTTAAACTACTATTAAAATAAAGCTACCCTCTTTTCAAATATGAAAGGTATGAAGTTACCACAAACATACATGTGAACCACATGTGTCCAACAAGAAATTAGGCAGATACTAATTTATGTTGGGTTTGTATCACAATAACCTTTCTGTGATAAAATATTAATTTATTTTATCACCAGCATAAGATGTCTAATGACATGTCCTGCTGGATCACAAGGGATCCAAAGCATGGTTTTTTGTAGCTCAGGATGTGTATATTTGTGAGACAGTTGCTCTGATAATGAATAATACAATCTATTCAACTACGATATCCATTTACAGCAACTTAAACCAATATTTTCAAATTCATCCTAACCTACAAATAAACATGAATTGGCTGTTGTGTTGTTTCATAGATATTTACTGTGGGCGAGATTGTGCTGTTCCCCTCTGGTATTTGGACAAAGAAAATCACCATTGTGATTGGAAAAAAGCTGGACAATCTACCAGTTGCTGCAAAACTCAAAGTTCAAGCTTGTGTCATTGGCGTACCTGGTAAGCTTCTGTGACTAATTCCTATACTTATAACTAACAGTCTTAAAATAACATTTTAAGATAAAACAAACTTATATAAACTGGTATTTGATGACTGATTAATTATTGGAGATGAGTATAGATTGATCTTATGCTCTATGTGTTTCAATTCCCAAGAGTTTAAAACCGGAAAATATATTTCTAATAAACAAATATCTGTCAAACAGGTACACCAAATGTCATACCACCTCCAAGTGTACCAAGTGTCATACCACCTCCAAGTGTACCAAGTGTAATACCACCTCCAAGTGTACCAAGTGTGATACCACCTCCAAGTGTACCAAGTGTGATACCACCTTCAAGTGTGATGCCACCTCCAAGGGTACCAAGTATTGTACCACCCCCAGCAACAAAAAGTTTTTCTCCCACCCCAGGCACACCATCAGTTGTTCCTACACCTGCAACCACATCAGCATGTCAGCTTGTTGATGGAATGGATAAT
>JAVFBW010030857.1:0-18381 GCA_034783835.1 Mopalia ciliata
TTACAGTTGTTTGTCTTTGAAAATATTCATTAAAAGTAATAAGTTTAGGTCTAAAATCGTTGGTCTTTCCCTTTAAGTACAGCGCAAAACCCCAATCAAACAAAGATAATGTGGATGATCTTTCATATCCTAGATGATGCCCTCAGAACATTCAAGGACTTCTAATTGTCCATCATATTATAACTAATAAACGTAATAAATATTATAACTAATAAAATTCATAATTTTCAGCAAGTACAAGGAACAGAAATTATATACTGGATCAGACAAATGTGTACCCATCTGCACAGAAAAGAAAGATGAAGTATTTCCAAGGTTTTTATCGCAAAGCTGCCGTCTTGGTGCCCAGTGATACAGAGCTTAACAGACGATCTATTAAAAGGACTGAAGAAGATGGTAACATTGACAGTTTATTTTATAGATTATTTATGTACTTAACTGTGTTGTTTGTTGGGAGACATTTTCTTAATTGTTTTTACCAAATGTATTGTGATAATTTTAGTGATGGAAACAACAACAAATTCAATGAGTAAATAGGATGTTAAGCACCAGTCAAACAAATAAAAAGAATGAAAAGAACGCTTAATTAAAGCCCAAGCTTGTTTTCCTTGTAATTTTTTATTCCAAAATATTTATGAGTTTGTTTCATTAAAAATGGGTGTTTCTTTTGGGTTTTTAGGAAAGTTTGTTCCAGAGCAAGCTGTGTTAGAAATGAAGAAAAATTTTCAGCTTCCTGACCGAGAAAGTAGTCTGTTTGACGAAATCAACTTTGTAGAGCTGCCTAGAGAAGTGGCTATTGGTTTAATTAAACAGTAAGTTCTTTTTCTACAATGATTACGAGGTTTCCTCTCGGTTTTCCACTGTAATAAGGCTGTGTACAGTGTGAAGTGGACAATCCGTCGTCATATAAGTTGAGCTACCCTTGAGTACGACGTTAAACACCAATCAAAGAAACAAATCCTCCTCCATTATTCCTGTTGCCCTGGTGCTCTTTGAGCTAAGGGGCAACTGAAAGCTGATCTGTTTGTGAACTTAGTATTGCATTTTGTGATTGTCCTGTCTTGTCTTTGTAAGTTGCTGGTTGTGGTTTAGTGGTAGCGTGTGCACTTACTATTCCTGCTTCGATGTACCATTTATGGGATCAAGTCCACCTGTCGACCATCAAGTATATGAGCGAGTCACATGTTGTGGCTCTGGCAATTGCACGGGTGGTTTCCTCTTGGTTTTTTACTGTAATAAGGCAAGGTGCAAAGCAAAGTGGACAATCCGTCATCATATAAGTGAAATACCCCAAAACTCCAATCAAGCAAATAAACAAATTATGTTGCTGCTGGGGTCGAAGTTTTTTCAGTCATTCAAACCATAGAAATATAGCTTTTGAAGTAAACCTATTCTTCTGTAAAGATATTTTGTTTTGTCATTTTCAGGTATAACCAGGAAGGAAAGGATAAAGTGCCGAATAGAGGTGGCTCATTTGATAGATTTAAACCTAATCAGGTAAAATACATGTATACAATTATATGCAGTACAAAAGTATTTTTGAACATGGATAGAACAGAAATTTGCATGCTGTGCATTGGTGTTCTCCAATTGCCCTAGTGCTCTTATTCTGTTCTTATTGTCTGAAAATGTATCACATCTGATGGCCATGTGTCACATCTGATGGCCATGTGTCAAATATGAAATCCAGGTCTCACATATGATGGCCATGTATCACATCTGATGGCCATGTATCACATCCGATGGCCATGTATCACATCCGATGGCCATTATCACATCTGATGGCCATGTATCACATCCGATCCGATGACCATGTATCACATCCGATGGCCATGTATCACATCCGATGGCCATGTATCACATGTGATGGCCAGGTGTCACATCTGATGACCATGTATCATATCAGATGGCCATGTATCATATCCGATGGCCATGTATCACATCCGATGGCCATGTATCACATCCGATGGCCATGTATCACATCTGATGGCCATGTATCACATCCGATGGCCATGTATCACATCAGATGGCCATGTATCACATCAGATGGCCATGTATCACATGTGATGGCCATGTATCACATCTGATGGCCATGTATCACAACTGATGGCCGTGTATCACACCAGATGGTCATGTATCACATCAGATGGCCATGTATCACATGAGATGGCCATGTATCACATCTGGCTGGCAGACAAAAAATAAGTAAAATAAGCCCAAGACAGCATAAAACCCCAAGCAGATAAACACACTTTAATAAATTCATAGATTTGAGATGTTTAAATTGATTACTCAGTGAAAATAATTCATTTTGTCATTACAGCAGATGAATCCGCAAGGGTCTTCACATCAATATGGCCATGGTGGAGGACAGCCAGCCCAGTACCAGAGCTGGCCACCACCACCACCTCCACCACCATCAAGAGATTCTCATCTACTCACCAAACCACCACCTTTACCACCAGGAGCGATGATGGCTGAGTGGCAGCAGAGAGGAGACAATAGACAAATCAAGCGAGAAACCGAAAACTATCATCTCGATGACCGAAAACGCCAGAGAGCAGAGCATAGCAGTGCAAGTGCTTTAGATTTCATCAAGCAGGAATATGCTGAGGATGATCACGATGGAGTTGGTATGACCCACGGCTGGCAAGGAATCAAACCCAAGGAAGAAGCCAAACCGTGGGATCAGTTTTCTGGTGGTCAAAGTGATCCTAACATGTTCCAGCAGCGATTTCAGACAAGCCATTTTGAAAACACAGAGTCTTTTGGGGCGAAGCCTAGTGGCAGTGCTCAAACACAACAACAACAACGGCTCAATTCAAATTTTGGCTCTTTTAATCAAGGGGATAATTTTAAACCAAATTTACCCCCTAATGATGCATGGAGAGCATCACAAGATAATAGGTCAGAGAGAAGGGACGATGGACGAAGACAGGACAGTGATGACCGTGACAACAGACGCAGAGATGAAAATAAACGGGACAGAGATGATGGTAGACAACAAGAACGAGATTCTGGGTTCGGTAATAACAGGCGAGACAATTCTAGTGGTTATGGTAAGCGTGGGAGAGACACTGACTCCGGTTTTGGCAATCGTGGAAGAGATGAGAGAAGTTATGGTAACCGTGGAAGAGATAATGATCGGGGTTTTAGTAACCGTGACAGAGATGGTGAAAGCTTAGGTAATCGTGGGAGAGACAGTGACAATTTTGGTAGCTTTCGTGGAAGAGATAATGAAAATTTTGGTAACCGTGGTAGAGATATTGATAATCGTAGACCAGATCAGGATTCTAGTTTTAATGACAGAATAGGTAATAATCCCAATTATGCCAATAGTGATAGAGAAAGCAATAGTAATTTTGGAACTCGTGGAAGAGAAAGAGACACTTTTGGAAGCCGAGGGTCAGCAAATGAAAGCAGCTTGGGTCGAGATATGGATAATAGAAGTAGTGTAAATAGCAGTACTGGGTATGACCAAAGACAGTCTAGTGAAATGCCAAGATTTGGTGGCAACAATTTTAACATGAACATGGATAATAAACCCTTTCAAAGTGGTAACTGGAATGACAATATGAACAATTCTGGCAGTCAATCTGACAAGAAAATACCACCACTTCTTCCAGGATTGGGAGAAAATTTGTCCGACATGTACGGTCAGTCTAGCAGTATGGACCTGAGAAATCAATATGACAGTGCTAGCAACTCCTCACAGTCTAAACCATCTCAGTCTAGTAATAGACGCCATTTCTCTACTGAGGATACCAGCACCCCTCCAGCTACTGGACGGACTCGCCAACGGAAGAGCAAATGGGATACACCATCCGATTCTCCAGAACAACCGGCAGATATTTCAGAGCTACAATCTACCGATTCACCTGGATCTCTGCCGTTAAGTCTGCTCACTCAACCCCCGCCTCCACCTCCAGAGGAACAGCAGGAAACCGAAAACAACTGGGGCTCTCAACAGAATTGGCCCCCAAAACCACAACCTCTTCTCCAAATGGACCTCCCAAATACTGGAAATAAATTCAAGCAATTTGGGGGCCTTGGCCCGCAAAGTGGAGATGCAGATCCTCGTGAACCCCAAGGTAATTCAAATTGGGGCCCACCACAAGATTCTGATTTTGGTGGCAATGGAGATTTTCCTGAAATGAACAATCCTGAACAAGGTGGTCCTATGAGAATGAGAGGTTCTGGCCGAGGATTTGGTATGCACAGAGGTGGACCTGGGCCTCGTTTTCACAACAGACCACCAGGAAATCCAGCTAGATTTGGACCGCCTCGTGGCGGGGGCCCTGGAAACTTTGGACCACGTAACCAATCTCCTTTTGGAGGTCCCAGAGGAGGTTGGAATGGCCCTCCTCCACGTGGTCCCATGGGTTTTGAAGGGCGTGGTGGGGGCCCCAGAAACTTTCCACCTCGTTCTAGAGGCCCTAGAATGGGAGGACCAAGATTTCAGCGGATGCCTGGTCAACAAAGGTGGCCAAGGCCTTGAAAAAAAAGTGGTTTTAAGTTCTAAGATGCTCAAACGAATTCCTCCAAAAAATAGATCGTATCTCTAACTGACCCACGAAGTATATAGTTCACTTACATTTTTACATACTTTTTGTTGATTTTTTTAGAATTCATAAAATGTATATTTTATGTGACCACAAGTGTTTAATCAGGTGAATTGATGTGGTCGTCTATTCTGATAAAACAGGGCTAAAGCAAACAAATTCTGATGACAAACGAGTTATATTGAGCTGAATTCTATTGCAAAGAGCTGTTTATTACTCATGGGTGCTGAATTGTAGACTTGTGATGTTGTTAATACTAAGGAACCTTTGCTTGGTGTATATGTATGTATTCTATATTACAGGTTGATAGTTAAAGCATTTAATCCCATTGCTTTTAATGTTTTATGAACAATATTAAATGGCTATCAGTGGTACCTAAGGGGGAATACAAGTTTACCAGTTGGTTGTCCATATGTCTGTATCCGTCTCTAACTGAACCAGTTGACATATTTATGTTGTACAGTTACAATGGAGAAACATCAATTTTAAAACAGCATCTGTATTTAACACCTCACCGTATGGTTGTGTCATAAACCAGGCATATAAGTTTAGAAACTTTTGAGCAGTTAAACAATAATCAATCAATCATGCAAAGTTAAAGCCAAGTTGACAATTCAATTAAACTTCATTGGATTAAATTGAAATTCTGTATACATGATCGTCTTTAATATTTAAAATGTTGAGTTCTGCATAGTTTTGGTAAGTTTTTGAACTTTAAGGGTCTATTTAAATTATTTTCTCATAAAAGTCACAGTGTAACTGATATAGTGCTGAATGGGTTTTCCCATCTGATTTCACTAAATGTGCCAAGATAATAACTGGACAGTTAATGTAGTAATTTTAAATGTGTTAAAGAACGTATTGACAGATTCCACATAGAATAGTTGAAAGCTTTGTATTTACGCTTCAAACATCATATACCTGCGTTTGGTGGACTTTGAGCTAAACATAATTTAAGTTGATCTGTGGTGGTGTATAACACTATGAAATTCCTAATTTATCACCGACTGATAAAGGGTGCCTTCAAAAATGGGCAACACGAAGCCAATCAGTTTGTAATGATTGGTGGTTTTAAGTGATTTTGTTGTTAGTGGTTTTCTTCAACTATTGTGCAGAGAATTTAAAATACACATTTATGGTGTTGAATCCCAATCGAGTAAACCCCAATATATTTGTGGATAAAGATGTTCTGCGCTCTGTATCTTGCCCCATATTGTTATAAGTGGCAATAGGAGAGATGTCTCTGTAGCTAAGGGTGTTTGAAGCATAGTTGTACACCTAGCATTCAAGGGACTTTCAGCCTCTAAAACATCAGAACACTTCCCCAAACAAACAAGCAATTGATTGGATTAACTGTTGAATAATAAATGTACATTATTAACAAGTAAGCTTAAAAGTGAAACTTCTTAAAGGATGCAAATTGCCTGCTTTTGTTGATACATAGCAACAAGTAATTGTATATGTTTTACATTGTATCTTTTTATTTGAGTAAGTCCAGTGGCAAACTCCCCTTGCCAGACGGTCAATTTCATGAGTGGTGTAAGTAATTTAGTAGGTTAAGAAATAAAAAAGGCGATAAAGAGTTATAAATTTGGTTTCTCTAGCTCAGAGTTTGCTTTTTGCAAAAGTGCCATTTTAAATTTTTTGCTTGTTTTTTTTTTCTGTTTACCAACAACCCGCCACGATAAAACATTGACACGACATCTCTTCACAAAGGAATGTCAATTTGGTTGTCATATTCCTAAACTCCCATAATGTATGTTGCCTCAGCATACAGCTCGCTGGTTGCATAGAAGCCCATTCATGAGGGACAGTAATTTGTACTTCAGCTTTTTGGATCTCTGTGAGCAAAAAAATAACCTACTTTAATATTCAGCTGTTCAGGGGCCGTTTCACAAAGCGATCTTAGCTTACTTTTAACATTAGTACCATGATGACTAGTGCTGGGCCCCGATTCCACAAAGCAGTTTTGAACTCGAGCCCAAATGTTTAAAAGCCCTCTCATTTTAACAAAATGTCATCTTCCACAAAAAACAAATACGTAGGATAATTTTTTTCAGTTAAACTATAGGCATAAAAATATCATACAAGATTTAATTGTAAAGACATCTTGTGAAAATAATCCCAGGTGAGTATTTATTGATATTTGAAAACTCTCCCATTTTCTTACACTCTCCCATTTTCTTACAAAGACTAGCCCTGAAGCTGGTAGGCCTGTTTGTGGATTTGTTTCAACTGTTGAATGTGGCCCCAAAGTTAAATAGTTTTAAGAAAAAAAAATTCAGTTCATTGTTGCCTTGACTAACGTAAGGACTGTCATGTGGCTAACGCTTTTCACATGTTCATTGATTTGTTTATGCCTACATTAAGAAATTCGTTAATCAATTTTGGTTGCCAAATTTTAAATCGGTTTGGTAAATTGATCCACCATTTGTAGTTTACATTTAACTGCAAACTTCATATTTAATAAAATTTTGATGAGTTTTTTTTCTTCCAATCGCTGAACATTTGAATTAAGGGGGATGTAATTATTGCCATCATGGGGATGTAATTAATGCCATCATGGGGATGTAATTACTGCCATCATGGGGATGTAATTACTGCCATCATTGGGATGTAATTACTGCCATCATGGGGATGTAATTAATGCCATCATTGGGATGTAATTAATGCCATCATTGGGATGTAATTAATGCCATGATATGTTAACTAGAAAATTCCATACATTTACCATTTAAATTATTATCATGTTAAGACGAGTTTGTTACAATGAATGTTGCAGCATTGCCAATTATTTCAGTGGCATGTGTTTTTGATTATAGATTGTGTATTGTAACATTCAACATTTTTTTATCTCGTTTTGTTGTAAGGAATTTGAATTGTTGAAGTCTTTGGTTTCATTGGTTTGGATTTTTTAAGTATTATAGTAACACTGACCCATCATGCTATGACATTAATTGAAATAAAACTGTAATATACTAAATCTCTTTCACTCTTTTTTTTCCTTGAAATAACGATATGGTGTTTTAACCATTCAGTCTGTCGACTGTTTTACAAGACTTGATTTTGGTGTGCGTTTACCTACAGGTGATGCCACCTGATCCCAGTCTAAATTTGATTTAACTTGAAATCTCTTGTCAATTTTTTGGACATTAACTTGAAAACTGTTTATGGAATTCAAATTGAACTTTCCACGTTGCAAGATTTCTTCAAGCGTATATTTGAAGGAAATTTATGTTGCCCTGGTGCGATCAGAGCCGAAGGGGAACAGGAAGCAGATCTGTTTGTGGTGTCTGTATTGTGTCCTGTTGTCGTTTTGTATTTGTCCCGTCCTGTCTTTGTTCGTTGCCAGTGGTGTCAAGGGTGGTTTCCTTCACCCACTGGGCTGGCACGTCATATAAGTGAAATACCCTTGAGTAGAACATTAAACCTCAATCAAACAAAACAAACAATTAAGAGTATATTGCGACTCCATTGAGCTTGTGTCATTATCTATATCAAAGACAAATTTATAAATCAGAGCTGTGTTAGTCGGGATTTGCCGCACACTAAAGCGATTCTTCTAAAGTGAGCCAACATTTATATCAAGTGACTTAACACTTCACATGATTTTTTTAAAAATGGCTTTGTCTAAAAAATGCATAGAAATTTTAGCTTTGATCTTGAACATTGTAGATTCAGGCAACAGAGCTCTTTATTATACATAATATTTTTTAAATTTAAATCCTGTAACTCTATCTTGGTTAATGATTGGATATGCAAGTTATGGCTGCAATTTTCTGGTGCATGTTTGCTGCACACGAGGAGAGAAGTGGACGCTGAGTTGCAAGATATTGAAACATATTTGACCCAGTGTGATGAGTTGCCAACAGTGTCTCATCACCTCATCAGCCTGCAACTTTTGAATCCCCAATGGAGTCACCCGTGTTCGGCGGGCTAAACACAGTATAATTATTAAATGGGTGGTGCACCTGTTGGCAGTCTAAATTTGGTTTCTGTATGTTAACTAGAATTTTCTTGGCAACTTTTTGGTTTGGGACATTGACTTGAAAGCGGTTTATGAAATACAAATCAAACTTTGGAGTGTTACATTTGATAGAATTAAGATATTCAATATATCCAGATGTTTTGTCACATTTTGGTTTGTGTATTCTTGTCCCGAGATGCTGTCACCCTGTGGATTCTATTCAAACTTGCAAGATTTCTTCAAGAGTATATTGCAACTCAATTGAACTCGTGTTATTATTTATATCAAAGATAAATTCATAATGAGAGCTGTGTATTTCTTAAAATTTTCTATGACAATTTCAAACAATGACCACCACTTACAGCAAGCAGCTCAGTGAAATGAAGGTATTTGACAGCCAAACAATTCTAAATAAAGATCAATTTTTACGAGTGAAGTAAGTCCTGGTTATTCATCAAAATGTAAATTAGTGTTTCCATGACACTGTATAATTATTAAAGTATATGGGATGGTTGACCTCTCTGTAATAGTTAATCATCAACATAAAGTTTCTTATTAGGTTGATTGATTTGTGTTTTACCCCACATTAGCATTATTTGGTGCATTGGAAATAAATTTGAATGAGTGGTGTTGCTCAACTGTAATGTACTAGTATTTATTTGTTTGAATGGGGTTTGATTTTGTTTGTTTGATTGGTGTTTAACGTCGTACTCAAGTGTATTTCACTTATGTGAAGATCAACCAAGGAAGCCGTGGGAGTATTCTGCGGGGCCATGGCCCACCTGCTCCCTCATGGGGCGAAGTCGTACTCCTGGGAATGAAACTTATATACTGATGAATCGTCCATTGCTCATTGTTTAGAAAATGGAGATAGCGACCGACGGACTAACCACTGTCCTGAGCGGTGCATCTATTACCCATTTTTAACTAATATGGATGCAATACATATATATATATATATAAACAAAGGGCCAAACCAAATTTTCTTTTTACATCAATATAACGGTTAAACAGTGTATTTTTGAAGAATGAACACAGTACTTTGGTCTTACAAACAGGAGTCGTGTTTTATTTTAAAAAATTCTTAATATATATGAAAACAAGAAACTAAGCTTACAAAATATATATATATTAACATATGTATTAAAATTTATTTTAATTAATTAATGTTAACGTAGTGCACAAGGGTTTTTCACTTATAGAAAGAAGAGGGTGCTCCAACAGTACTAGCCCCACAAGCTTTAAACTAAGTGAGTTCCCCTCTGTTACAAATAATAGTTCTCCTGTTATAGGCAGACAACATGCTGCCATTAGCTGGACAGCAGAAATAAATACTTTCTTTACATTAATATAAACTGTGGCCTTTACCAGAAGGTCATAAAGACCCTGGCTAGTTGAGATTAAACCAGACTCTGAACAGTTCCCTGCCAAACTCTACTAAACATATTAAGATTAATATTGTGAATAAAATACTGAATGTTCCAATTTAGTATTGGTAAACATATCATGGAAATACTCTTTGTTCCCTGCATACATCATTTATTTTGTTCAACAAACTTACCCTCTCTTAAAGGTATTTCTGAAAATGCTTATGGATATTCTACTTACCCATGTTTGAATGCCAAAATAATAAATTTACCTATACTGCATCTCTGTAAAAATTAACATGCAACCGCAATTTCATCTTTGGGTTGCACAATTTGTATACTCCTGTGGTTATCAAACAATTGGCAATATACCATAGAGATTGAAAGGAACAAAATTTAGTTGCTACAGTATTTCCAACAAAACTAATGGGTGAAAAATTGGATTTACAGCTAAATCCCACCTAATATTTTGTTTATTGTTTTTTCGAAAACGATTTGAAGAGAAATGGAATGAGTATTATACAGTACAAAATCGAATATTTGCAATATTCCCCTATATAATTTGAATCAATGTATATAGTGAAGTAATTATTATATATAGATTTGTTGAAAGCTTGTTACAATGAATGAACATATTAGCTGTGTCTATATTTAATGGATTCTCGATTTGATTATGTCCTGAATCTATTGAAGCTAAAAGGACTCCTGGTTTGGTCAAAAGCTGCCAGCTTAAATCTTGAGACCTGAGATAGACCTTTCCAGAGACTGAAACAGAAAGACAAAAAGAAACATAAATTAAAATAATGTAGAAGGCACAGGGGCTGGGTGGTCTCGGTGAGCCGTTGCCTAAGCCTGAGGGTCATGGGTTTCAATTCCCCAACAGGATTCAACCTGCAAAATTTTAGGAACTAGAAACATTTTCAATCTTAGAAAGTGTTATTCCAAAATAATGCAAATGTTGTAGTGTTTAATATGTCATATGTTAAACATCCTTCCTAAATTTGTTTGGTGTAAAATGAGGAGAAAATTTCATGACAGTAGCCAAGTGACCTCCAAGAAATCCAAGAGGAAACTTGTAAATACCTCAGCACTTACTGCAGACTCACACATACACCAGAGGTTGACAGATGGACATGCTCCAACACATGAGTGATACATTAAAGACTTCAGAGTAGACTGACATGCTAACCACTAAATCAATCAAGATTGTTTGTTTGTTTGATTGGGGTTTAGCGTCGTACTCAAGGGTATTTCACTTATATGACAACGTCCCAGCCCAAGGGGTGAAGGAAACCAGCCTCGACACCACTGGCAACAAACAAAGACAGGACGAGACAAATACAGGATGACAATAACAGGATGCGATACAGACGCCACAAACAGATCGGCTTCCTGTTCCCCTTTAGCCCTGAGAGCACCAGGGCAACATGAAGCTCCCTCCAACCGCCCGCCCAAACTAGAAGTCAAACACATCAACTTGTGTATTGCCAGACACTGATGGCTCTTGTTGGGGCCTGTGTATGGAACCACTCCCATGCTTCTCACATATATTAAACATATTAAATAAAAGCAACGAAAAAATTTGTTTACCTCCTCCCAGGACGTTTACGTATAAATGACATTTCATTGAGCCTGGAGTAATTTAATTATATATGTACTCGCATAACGGTTGTAGAAACATGGGAAGAAACAAAACCAAAAATTGTTTTCAAGTTTTTATATGATTTTTCAAGATTTATTTGTGAGATTGTGTCTTACAGTCACAAGTTCTTATCACCCATGGTTTTTAATACAGACAATCTTTTTTGAGATTGGTTTAACTTGACTATACATACATATATATTTACACACAAAGAGACCTCAATGTACAGGTGAAAATAGACAGCTCTATAACAGCCAACATAAACAACGCTAACAATCAGATATCATGAAACACTATTCACATCTAACATCATATATACATGCTCCAGTCATAAATAAGTAATCTACAAAATGAACAGGTGAAAATAGCAAACAGGCAAGATATTATACTTTTTATCAACTGATATGAAACATGGGATGAGTTAAAAAAAATAAGAAAAATAAAAAGTAACCAAGAATGTGGTTCAAATGCACTTAAGATAGACGCGAGCGTCTGACCAAACATCAGTATAAATGGATATATTTTATAAATATGTTCAGGACTGCCCCTTTTAAAAAGAGATTCAATTTAAAACTTTTTACTGATTAAAATTGTGGCAGCTAAAGAGACTTTAGTTCCTCCCAGAATAACTAACAATATTAAACCATGAAATGTTAGAGATGAGTCTAACTCGGAGGTAAATCTTGTAACAGCATTGGAGAAAAGGTGACCCAAATAATGTCTGTTTAATTACAAGATTGGTTCAATAAATAGTGTTTAACACCCTGTTTATGATTAAATAACTACATGTAGGCTAATGATCAACACAAGCCACTTCATAGTCCAATAAATACAATAACAGTTCTGACAGGTGTAGACTCGCTAAAATAAAACAGTCTACAATCAATATATGGTTCTACCAATTAATAAGCAGATGGTAGATTCTAGAAGATAATTATGGTCTGAGGGATTATCTGTTAAGTTTCCATGCAGATCAATTTCTTGTTGGTAGAACATACCAGTATATCTAAGATAACAGACGAGACAAAATATACACCTGTACAGGTAAAAAAAAAAAAAAAATCTCTATATACATTATATATATATAATAATCACATGATAAACTTGGGTAAATATGTAGACTTCTATTTAGCACTAATCACAAGTGAGCTGGCTGGTTATCTGTGTATCATGTAGAAGAGATATCCTCATTAATAGACTCTTTTGACGTTTGAATATAATTTGGTTTGCAGTTGAAATAAATGTATTATGTTCAAAGATACAATTATTTAGGGTTTTCATTGTGGATTATTAGTCATTTCTTCACCAAAGTCATTTTCACCTTTATTTATTAATACAAGTTTTGTTTATGGACAATGATGCCTTCATCATATAACTGACTGGAGTCAATTATACATATTTACTTTTTTTACTGTTTGTTTAATTTTTAAGTACCAATTGTACTTTCTAAAATCATCACTTGGTTTCTCATGGTTAAAACCAAAATTATGAGCATTTATTTATTAAAACGAGTAAAAAGTTGTGAAAGTTTGTCTACCTGATGTACTACTTAAACATCATGTCTCACTTTAAACAGGTGATAAGCAATAAATGGGTTCTATGATTGCAATGATGAAGTGAGGTACACGTGTTAAGGGTGACTAGATATGATATAAATGCTGAGCAGTTGACTTAAAAACATGAGTGGAAACTGGAAAGGATGAGTGGTTTCATGTTCACACGAGTGAAAACTAGTATGTATGAGTGATTTGGTGTATAGGCGAGTGAAATCTGATAAGGATGAGTGGTTTGGTGTTTAATGACTTTATGACTGGCAACATTAAATATACACACTTCTTCAACAAATGAATCAATTCCAACCAATACACATATTTTATGTGAACAATTCCTGTTTTTCACCACACATAATTAAATTCAAGTATTCTAAGTTATTACAGTTATAAACCAGATTCCTTGGAGGACACTGATGTCTTTCAAATACCGAAATTACACATCTTTGTAGATTTCTACTGCTAATGTTTCAGATATTGCAGATCTACTCACTATCAGAATTATTAAGGTTTTTGGCACATATCACATACAGTAGTTTTGTAAACTTGTTTGATTAGCTTGAAAAAGTAGTTGAGAAACAGACTTTTCTTGGTGGTCGAATAAAAACTTCTTTAAATACAAACATTACAATATTTGTCCCTAGTTTCTGGTAACATACACAAAGAAATCGCCATCCAAAACAAGAGTGTACCATTTCTGGGTAATTATTATTGTCTTCATGTCAACTGTGGTCAAGTTACACAATGGCCAATTATTATAGCGTTTATCAAAGTCCTAAAAAAAAACATCCAAAATTTGGTTGACTAATATTCAGTTCTGACAAGTGGAAGCAATGCTGAAAAGGCTCTTTTTATTCTAAAAATCATTCTCTTAAAGCTGAAAAGTCTATTTATCACTAAAATCAGTCATGAAGCTGTAAAGATAAAACAAGCTGCACAGGATATAACGTAGTCGACTAGATAACATTGGTTGTAAAAACAGATTGCATAATTCTGAGAGTTGTTATCACAGTATAAAGCCATCAGGGCCGAGTTTCCCTAAGGGGTATAGGTTTGCTAAAGGCAAAATTCATTTTACAAACTAATCGCGGAAAGCTCATTTTGTATCCTTTTCATAAGAAACTAAAATCAGCTCCCTGCTGTTCTAAGATCAGTATGTAGATACAAACTGCTGATAATGTAACAGGCGATTAATATCGTAAAGTACTGCAGGGTTGGAAGAAGGTCCCTGTCTTAGTTAGTCAATGAAAAGCCTGATTACAGGAGGCTACAATAAAGTTAGATTTAAATTCATTCTCCATTGACTTGATAGGATATTGTAATTATTTTGATAATTCTCCATTGCCTTGCCCCAAAGTAACTTGACCCTGAATGCTAAGATGGTATTTAGAACAGCTTGCAACACATAAGTTGCCTCACACATTAAAATAGAAGTCTACAGTATTATGTCATAAAGCGGTTTCCTCTCTTCGCCGTTCTTGTCGAACATCTAAAGCGTCTTCATCCTCCAGGATTTTCTCCATATCACTGAGGGTCTGTGCCGTGGAGCCACTCTGTAACCTAGCCTGTTCCTTACATTCGTCTTTCACCCTCATCAAAAGACGACGTAACTCGTGGTTATTGGGGGCTAACCGTAAAGCTTCCACCAAGTCCTCCAGAGCTGAGGCATATTGCCTGTAAACATGTAGGCAAAGATATTCATTTATTTATCCAGTGTTAGATCAACAGGAATTAAATCTCAATTACAGATCATTGGCCAACATTATTTTGGGACTAAAACTTGTTAGATAGAACCTAGAAAACCCACGACCTTCCGCTGGTTTCTAGCAAATCAACCAATGTACGGTACATTCTGTAGAAATTCAGCCGGCTACCCCACAGCTGAGTGGGATGCACAGACCAGAAGCATACATGTACACTCTAGATCACTCCCGAGGCCCCACCACTCAAATGAACTGATGCTTTACCAGGCTTTTTAAAGTTTCTTTTCAGTCTCTTCAGAAATTTTCTTTTTGAAGAAAGAAAAAACAGAGAAATAAAGTCAAGTAAGAATAATAAACCCACCCATCATCTCGTTTAGCCCTTGCTCTGGCATAATAACCCTCAAAAGACTTGGGTTTCATCTCCAATGCCCTTGATGCCAACTCCACAGCTCCTTGGTAATCCTGAATAACATGAACAGATAAACATAAACACTTTTTTTGCAAACATCTCTAGTGGATTACCTATGTACATCGATCAAGATTAATACAGTTTTTAATAATTTGTGCAGTTCTTGCAAGGATTGATCTGACATAGCTCATGGACCATCTTTTTATCAACAAGTATAATTTTGAAGAAATAAAATGACACATACAGCAAGTTTCCGTCGACATCTTGATAGATTCAGATAGAGGCTGAGTTTTAAATCTCGGAATGTCTTCATCTCTTCACCCAGGATGTCTTTAGGGAATTTCTTTAAAGCATACTGGTACCTCTGGCTGGCTTCTTTGATACGGTTCTTCTGTAAGTCAAATATAAATAAAAAACTTAGACTTCTCTTACACACATTTTTTTATTAGTTTACATTCACATTCCAGTTCTATTGCTTAAAACAGTTGCGACATTGAAACATAATACTATGCAGTTCAGTTTGATTGTTAATAAAGCCAATATAACAATAATAGTATGAAATCAACAATAAAAAAGGTGCAAACTGATCCCTGTGGCAAGTTACAGTATATCTCTACACACATTTTATCTGGAATATTTTAAAATAACTTACGCTGTGCGAATGCTGACTTCAGGTTTCATTGCCAATGATGACCACAAGTCTAGGGTTTCCAAATCCACATAATTAACTGAACTTAGATTTAAGAGTATATCGGTAATGGCAAGCACATTTTTCTCTCTTTATTTACTGAATATAAGAAAGGTAGAAAATAAAGATGGATACTAACTTTATAAAGTATGTTGCCATCTTCCATTAACTTGTTCAGCAGTAATAACATAACATCCTGTTTGCCTGCAGCCATCGCCCACGTCACAGGACCTGATAAATACAAGTATAATCAGTTCACTCACACCTTCATTCAAAACACTCGTCACAACTGATGGTAAACATAGAATTACAATTCTACAATGATGGCCACAGAAACACTGAAAATTAACAGTACAAATGGATGCAATACTAGAATTGGAAGGCCAATAAATAACTATTATCCTAGAATGATTGGTAATAAATCATTGGAATTATTGATTCGTATTCATACAGATCCAAGGGATCCATTAACAGAGATGATAACAAAATAACAGATAACAACAGGAGCAGATAGAATTATGAATACATAATGGTAAAAGTGAAATTCAAGAAGCAAAAAGCAAGGAAAATCAGAGTTAACAGTATAAAACGGATCTACATGGGCTTTTAAAGTGTGTAAATGAGGTACAAATATCGATATCATAAGAGCAACACACAGTGTTAAAAAGATGTTAAGATCTAAATTAAAACTTGGTTTTCCCTTAACAATAAACGACAGATGGGTGGATAAAATAGGTCCTTAGACTGTGATGTTCTAGTTGGTACTTTATAAGATATCATTCCTATAAGATTAAAACATTAATTAATCCTAGAAACAATAGCCAACAATTAATTTTAATCATAGAATGATGGTGAACAAAATACTAAAATCTTAAAAATCCTAGTTAACCTTTGCTGGAGCCATAGAAATGATGGCCCATCAATTAAAAAAAAATATTTATATATTTCTATTCATAAATAGTTCTACTGTTATACTTCAGTCAATGTAACTTCAAATCCAGATATAACCAGGTACATGTATAAATAGAGACAATAGTGGTCTTTTCGTTAACACTTTCCTAGGTATATGATAAGTTCTTACCTAACTTAGCACCTTTCTTCAGAAAGCAGATAATAACCTCTTTGTTTTTACCCCCAATAGCTCTGTCTAATGGTCTCATTCCATTGTAGTCAGAGTGTTCAATGTTAGCTCCCATCTCTAATAAATATTGCACCTGTCCAATAAAATTGGTGAATACAGGTAAGTATAATACATGTTTATAGCAGAATGCTTGATAAATATTTGAGGTCTTTCTGTCTAGAACAGAAAAGGATGGTAGTTTTTTTATATCAGATTTCATTTAATTGCAAATATATTTGTTTGATTTGGTTTTTATGTAACTTAAGATTCTTTTTGATGGCCTGCCAGTCATATAGATGAAAGAAACCATCCTGCCCAAAAAAAAACAAAGGCAGATCAGTTTTATATTGCACCACAACAACAATAAGATTTATCTAAACCAACAACTAGAATGCAGATATCCAGTAACTTACGATTCTTGGATCCCCGTACATGGCGGCCATATCGAGAGGCTGACGACCGGTCTTGTCCATATGATGGAGGTCTGAACCTCTTTCTATCAGAGACTGGATGATATGTAAATGACCTTTCAAACAGCCCCAGCATAGAGCAGTTAATCCCTCTTTGTCTGTCAGACTCACGGAGCTACCTGGAACATTAAATATCACAAGATGGATGATCTCACTGATTCATTAGTATTTAACATCATGCTTAAGGTTAATTTATTAATATGATGGCCACGTACTCCAATAGTACACTTACACTATCATAATCATAAAATGTGAAGTACTTTGCTCTTTGGAAAGTTATTGTTCGTACATTGCTAAGAAAAGACACTATAATCAGTGTCTTTATAGCTAGGATTGGAAATATGCCTGTCACAAATCCCTATTCGAATTCTGCTATCTTTCCTATGTCAAAATTCTAAATCTCTGTCATTTTAACCATTTTTTAGAAATGTGGATGTCCCAAATGACAGGTGGACGGGCCAATAACTCCACTTGAAACATACTACCCTCATGGTGTTCTGATTCCATCAAATCCACACTATACAGATAACCAATAAGTCTCATTACCTTTTGAGAGCAGCATCTCCAGAACACCTATATGACCTTCACTGGCTGCAATCATCAGTGGTGTGCGTCCATGCTTGTCTGTATGTTCCAGTGAGGCGCCGGTCATAAGAAGTAGGTCAGCCACCTCCCACTTGCCTGCCTTCACAGCACACATCAACGGAGTAAACGATTTGGCATTTGGGAGAAGTGGGTCGACCCCCTGGGACACAAGATATCTCACCACATCCTTACGACTGTTCAGACAGGCTGCTGTCAACACTGTTAACAGAGATGGGATTTAAAATATTATTACAGTGTATAAACTACAACAGATCGGTGCAAAGGTCAATGTCATTCAATTCACACTATCTTAGTCAG
>JAVFBW010030968.1:0-18379 GCA_034783835.1 Mopalia ciliata
AAATGAACATGGGATTTGCGTTTGCCAAAGCAGCTCATCCAACCACCTGTTTGAATAACTTACCAGATTTATCTAAGGAACCGTCCCCATTTCGGTCCGCCTGCAGCATAGCCTGGTAAGTCTCAGTACCCCCTACTCTTGACAATCTGATTTTATCCCTTAGCAAGTTCATCTCAACCTCAGAGATTAACACATTTTTATCGCTGTCCATAGTCTCGAATAATTGGTCAACCAAATCAGCGGTCTGTAATGAGAAATTTACTGAACTGAATTTGTAAAAAAAAACCACAATTAAATGCATTTAATTTGAAAAAAAGCATATACACACAATTTAATTGTAAACCATAAAAAAACCAAAAAGGACAAAGAAACAAACTGATCTAAATGAACACAGGAATCATAAGTCAACACAATACCCAACCCTATTTATTGTTTGTATAGCACTAAATCAGATAATCAATTATTGCTATTTTAAAAATGATTTCAACGGTCATTCGTTGTTTTGCGACAACACTTTCTTAACCGTGTTTTCGTTAATTTGGGATAGCCGTATGTAGAAGGCTGGGGGGCTGAGTGGTCTAAGTGGCCGGCATTTAATTCTGGCGAATCGGTACCTAATTCAGAAGGTCGTGTGTTCGATTCGTGGACAGGTTTCAGTCTGCAAAATTATCTTAACTAGAATCTGTTCAAACTAAGAAAGTGTTATCCCGAAATAACTGTTAATATTCAATTTCTTAACGACACAAAAATAAATTAAAAATTTTCTTAGTTTGAAAAGATTCTAGGTCAGAAAATTGTACAGGTTGAAACCTGTCCGGAAATCGAATCCACGACACCCAAAGTTAGGCATCGAATCCCCAGTAATAAATACCGGTCAGCTACACCACTCAGTCACCGAGTCCCTACCCGACTGATAGGGATGAAAGAGCTAACTAAGAAAGAGTTATCCCAAAAGAATGTATACAGTAGGCTACAGTAGGTTATACAATTTCTGTTGGTTTTCACAAGGTGTATGTCAAAATGAGGACAGAGGTCTTAGCAACAGAACTGTATGGCCCATATAGAGGATTCAAACATCATTCTAATCCGAAAAAACAACAACTAAGAGGGATTTTGTTTTGTTCCAGAGTCATAAGAAAACTACCACCAGCTAACCATATGTAAGAAGCTGCCTCTCCATCAAGTGCTGCCATGACAACGGCGTCACAACGCAGTCAGACACCGATTGAAAACACGACAACCAATAACCTTGATGTGCTGTGAGCTTTATAAAATTTAGACAACAAAATTTTAAGTGCAAGAGGTGATGTTTTATATTATTAATTATGACATTTAGCCAGGTGAACAATTGCATGCTGGGATATAACGAGTGTTTACGCCCGAGTCTGTGAAGGGAGGGGGTTGAAACAGGGATAAACAACACGGTCTTCGATGTCCATTTTTATTTTCTGCAGCGTGACTTAGATGATCGTCAGAATTACAAATACTAATTATAATCATAGCAACAACAGAATAGCCCCATTTCATTTTCGATTTACGGACATTAGCCAATAATTTTGCTTTTAGCAACTGACGACCTTGTGTATAGGCAAATCAACCGGCATTACCGGTATGAAAAGCAGGTTGCTTAGATGTGCTGCACAGGTTATAACCGTACCACTTATGTTTTTAATTTATCTCTAAAATCAGGGAAAATCCCTGATGACTGGGAAAGAGCTGGGGTCATGTGTATCTATAAAGACGGTCCTACCGATGACGTCAATAAGTATAGGCCTTTCTCAGTTTTTACCTGTAACTATGAAGATAATGGAAAAGGCGGTATACGAGCCACTTTACATGTTCATATCAAATATTAACTTAATGAATGGCGTCCAATCGGGCTTTCGTCCACATCACACCACAGCAACAGCACTTGCTGATGTAATCGAGTATATCCTTGGTAACATTAACAGCAGTCTTCTCACTGGTGCCGTCTTTTTAGCTTTGATAAAAAGTATTTGATACGGTGGACCATAAAATCCTACTGCCTAAACTTATGACATATGGAGTGGTTGGATTGGAGCTCGATTGGTTCCTAACGTGTTTTGTCATTTAGAGAGAGAGCAAATAACAATTGTTAACAGTGTTCGCTCTAGTCTTAAACAAATTAACTTTGGAGTTCCACAGGGGTCCATTTTGTGTCCATTGTTGTTTATGTTTTTCATAAATGACCTATCACATGTTCTACACGATGAGTGTAAGTTAGTGTATATGTCTATGACACGTACTGCATTTTTCTATAGGCCAAATGATTTCCATCAAATTAATTTAAGTCTAAATACAGCCATGGACAAAATAACTAACTGTTTAACCATAAACCAGCTAACTTTAACTCATTGTTGTTCGGAACCCACCAAAGGCTTGATAATAATCGCTCAATAAATTTTGAATTCTAGTGTAAGGAGCGCGTAATCGAGCAAGACGATTCCTACGAATACCTTAGTAGGCCTATATGGTTAGATTCGACTTTGGCATGGATTATACATCTGACGAAACTATGCAGTAAAGTATCTCAGAGGAGTGGTGTTTATCGGGTCTAAAGACTTATCTATATGTGAAACTGTTTTTTATCGCCTACAACACCATTCTTTTACCTTATTTTGACAACTGTGGCGTAATTTGGTCAAATTGTGCCAAAGGCTTAGGCCTACACCAAAAATTGCAAATCCTTCAAAACCGGGTTATGAAGGTTATTCTATCTACTGGAGGAAGGTGACATAGTGCCGATTAACATTGATGAATCTGACCGACCACAGAGACATGCGCGTCACCAACTTTATCCACACAAGCCTCACAACAGCCGATCTGCTTCCGCTGGCCTTTTAAATCTCCCAAAACCACATTTAGAGTTTGGGAAGCGCAGATTAGCTTTCAGAGGAGTAACGAATTTTTTTATAAACTTTCACCGTATATGTTTTGTATGTAGTTATATGTATTTTAAATTTATTGTGTAATATGTGTGGAAGTGTGTTTGAACAGGGCCATGTGGGAGACCAGAGCATTGTAATGAAGCGACATCCCAGTATAAGGATTGTCAAATAATAAATAAAATAAAACTAAAAGTATTACACATAAACATTTGACCTTTAGGATTGCAATATGCAGATTAGGTATGGGCTGTAGAAATGCAAAAACATCAAAAGGCACAACCTAAGTATAGTGATTGAAGAGAATACAAAGTTTGGGAAACTAAACATATTGTACATATTAACATTTGACCTTTAACATTGCAATATGCAAATTAGGTTTGTGCTATGGAAACGCAAAAATAGCAAAAGGCACAAAGTAACTACCTGATTGAAGTAAATATAAAGTATGATATAAAAACATTGAGCGGTTCTCTAGATAGGCTCCGAAAACTAAACTTATTGTACATATTAACATTTGACGTTTAACATTGCAATATGCAAATTAGGTATGTGCTATGGAAAGGCAAAAATAGCAAAAGGCACAAAATACGTACCTGATTGAAGTAAATAAAAAGTATGGTATAAAAATATCGAGCGGTTCTCTAGATAGGCTCCGAAAACTAAACTTATTGTACATATTAACATTTGACCTTTTACATTGCAATATATGCAAATTAGGTATGTGCTGTGGAAACGCAAAAATAGCAAAAGGCACAACATACGTACCTGATTAAAGCAAATATAAAGTTTGGTTAAAATATGTTGAACGATTATCAATATTTGCTCCGGAAAGCAAAGTGTCACGTCCCCAGGAACGGATAGACAGACGGAAGGCCGTCGCACGATAGGACATTTGGAACATTTTATAGCCCCGACCCAAATCTTGACCACTTTGTCGTCTGAGGATTGCCCAAAACATCCTCTTTTTGACAATTCGTGTCTCCCTTTCAAGCTGGGTATACTATAACGAAACGGGGAACTAACAAGGTGCTATTATAAAATATTAATGTACAGTTTGGAAATAAGTTTTACCGAAAGTCTTCTTTCATCCTTGATTCTTCCATCTACATGGTTTCCTAACTGAATCAGAGTAGCTAGCTGCACGCGGCCCGCTTGTTCAACAAAAACCGTGATCGCCCTGCGAAGTTCTGAAAACAATATTACATCTATTGAGTTAATAATCCACTGGTATTTTAGGCTAGCTATGATTCCCATATCACTACGAATCAAATAACTAAGTTAACAAAATGGTGAATATCTTCAAACTTTGAATGTAGCTTTCTTTAAATCAGACGATACTTTCAGAATGAAGACAAGTCTGGTTAGCTTTTAACCAATTCCATAACCAATATGGCTGCGCTCTTTGCTCTAACAATGTACATGGTTGCCTTCCCAACCATCCAAATACGTCAAACTGAAATACTGAACTGATATTTTTAGATTTCGAAATGATCGACATAAAATAAGGATTATTAATTTTGTTATATCCACGTGTCAATAACTTGTGAAAAGTATAGATGGAAACTAAGCTCAGAAGTTTTTGGTTAAGGGGAAGGGGCGGGGGGAAGGATCTTATAACATATGTTTAGAAACGCTGCTCAAACTCAAACCAGTTTAGTAATTAAGGTAGAAACCTTGTTCTAATGTTTTCATGTAGCTATATTGTTTTTCAATTTTCTAACATTGACGCTTTATTCTTCCTTCACTCAATGGGCGATGGAAACCACCCTCGACAGATCATCTAGAAATGCTAACGTTGATTTCACTTTCAACTCCCTGGGACCGGTCTGTTAGATGAGGTTAGTTACAAAGAATTTCTGTAATGACGTGACATCAATCTCTTTATTGCGCGACCTTATCTAACTGACTGTTAGGCTAACGGGGCTTTGTATAACCGGCTTGTGGTAGACAGACTTCTAGAGTTATATTTGACAACTATGTTATCAAACGCTGTAATTAGCTGTCAACAGCATCTTCACGGCTTATTGGAAAAGTATCGTCATATACAAGCTGCTATACAATTTGTTGATTCTTTATATCTTTTTTTTCTATGATTTAAACGTATGTCGATTTTTTTTTTACATAATTATGTGAAATTCTTTATACATATGTTAAAAAACATGTTCACTTATCTAAAAAATAATTTCAAATAGAATTCGTTTCAATATCTATTGACTTCTTTCAGCAAATAAATAATACATTTGTTTATAACCTGACCTTTCTAGAAACGCTACTATGACAACCATCAACAAATCTCATGTCAGAAAGGACAGTTTGATATAAATGGAGCGATTGTCAAGCAAGTATTTTTTAAAAACTTTATTCATGTCAACAAAGCTCAATTTCTTATTTGTTTAACGTTAGAAAAGATATGTCATTTATTTAACATATGTTAAAAAAATATTTAACATATGTGAAACAGAATGCAACACATAATTTTGGTTAAATGCAAAGTAATGGTAGGCGTGTATGGCAAGCCGTTTTATCACTTTTACCTTTATTCTACAGATGTCGAATAACTTTTGCTTTTATTTTACTTATCTAAAATTCGTTTCAAGATATGTAGAAATCTTTTCAACATATGTGAAATTCTTTTCCACATAAAAAAAAATAAAACTCAAAAACCTAACTGTTTCACATATGTGGAAAAGAATTTCACTTATGTAAAATACACGTTTATTTTAGATATGTACAAAAAGAGTTCCACTTATCGAACAAACTGAGAAATGATTACTCCCCACGGCAAGGGACCGTATCCAATCTTCATTTATGCTCCGATATCGTCTTGTTTAGACTTCCAAGACGAATGCAAAAGACGATAGGAATATCTTCCACATGCTGTGCGAGTTTAGCCTCGGCAGGGCACACTCCCAAGTCAATATAAAATTAAATGGTCCAGTGTTACCAAAATTACAACAACAACAAACCAACAATGACCTACAAGCTGCATATAGGTCATTAAGCGTAGACTGCCACAAGTTGAAACCTCCCTTAACCTACAGCCAACAATTCACACCATGCATTTTATTATGAAAAATGTCAATTAGGGTTAGAAATAAAGAGCGAATATTATTATATTAGGCGAAGTACTTTTATTGTAGTCTACGTCATTTTATTTTCCCGGCGAATCAAACGAGTAGTATTGCTCTCTACAGAATCGGTCGCAATTGAAGGCCTATTTAACTATTGTAGTTGCCCTCATATGTTGAATAAAGGCTGATTTTAGATATGTAGAATTCTTTTTTACACATTTTCAATTCTTTTTTACATAAGTGAAATTCTTTTCAACATACGTAAAATAAAGAGTTAATTTTAGATATGTGGAAAAGAATTTCACATATGTGAAATTCTTTTACACATATATGTTTCATTTGTTTCCACATATGTGAAATTCTTTTCCACATATGTAGAATCAAGTCATTTATTTTACATATGTGGAAAAGAATTACACACATGTGGAAAAGAATTCAACATATGTAGAATAAAAGTAGAAGTGATAAAACGGCTTGCCATAGACGTGATCAAAGGGCTTGCTATGCCACCATGTTGTTTAGATTACATTGGCAGCTTCTCGAATCACATTAATAACATTTTCATTCGGTTTAAGCCGGAGTTTCAATCGAACTCAAATTCAACGTTTCTAGATGAGGATATTATTACAATTCATTATACATTATCAGAAAATCCAATTTTAAACAGTATTAAGGCAAACAGAAATAACTTTGGTTTATTTATCAGAAATGAATTTCTATAACACCACTACAATTTGTGTATAGTCAAATAACACTTGAACTCAAAATGGGGTTTTATTTGTCCGTAATATGGGTGAGAACAACTTCGTTGCTGTTTTTTGTCTCCAGCCTAAAATAATCTTATCAAAATAAAAAGCGTATCTTTAGGAAAACCTTTATAAAAAAGCTGTACTTGTGTTTCTTTACATTCTGCCAAACGGTGAATTATCGGAATAGTATAGTCATACTATTTATAGATGAATTGAATATACAGATATCGGGTGTAGCTTACATTCGCTTCATTCATCTCTGGACCTATACCCGTCAACAAAGGACACAAAACACAGCCGGGTGATAATCTCATCAATCCCTAACAACTTCCACAATACCTTTAACTAAACTAAAGGCTCAAGACAAAAACTTTGTGTAGGGATCATTTCGTTATATTTTTCTGTATCCTAAACTTTGAATGTCTAACTTCTAAAACCGCGTGACCATTTTCATTTTGATGATCATTGATGTTACGCAGCGCTAAGTGGAAATTTAATAGCTTATCATTCCTATCGAGGATTTCGTCTTGATTTTCATCCAGGAAGGTCACCGAAGTCATTACGTACCCAGTCGATTCATCCGAGCTGGCACTATTGTATGCAGTGAAATACAATGTCGCAAAGGCTCGTATTTCACTGAATGCAAGTCGGTCATCCTGGTTAGAGTCCGTCTTGAGGATCAAACCTGCTACAGCGTCCACGTGATCCTGTGGAAACAAATCAGATGCTATATACCACACCAGCACAATGAACAGGTCCTCCGTCTTATCCCTACGTCAACCTATCCCAACCTGTGGAGAACATTGGAAATTGATCTGCCACTATCGCCGGCCTCTCAAAACACAATATAATGTTTTGTCTGATTTTTTTGCCATACAAAATACAATAACTCTTTTTTTCCTGACGTTTAAATAAAGTTTCATTTGAGTTTCTCGCTCGAGTTGACACGTATAAGTTATCTCCCTTTGCATTAACAAGATTGAAAACCGTCAGAAAAAAATATTGCAAGTTGGTAAATTACTTTTCATTTCTTTCAGTGTATCAAGAAAAATAAAATATAGGTTTTGAGAGGCTGTCGATAGCGGCGGATCAATTTTCAACTTTTACAACTTGTTGAAATAGGCGGGACGTAGAATTAAGACGGAGGAATTGGCCTTATTCACTGTGCTATACCACACGAGTGCTTGATTACCAATTGACAAGAAGTATTGAAGTGTTATGTTGGAATATCATATTTTTACATAATACTGGGGCCCGTAAATTAACCTGCTTCGATTCACCGTTCACGGGATAGAGTCCGCCTGTCGAGCATCAGGTACCGGTATATAAGCGAGTCACATGTTGTGGCTCCGGCAATCGCGGGGGTGGGTTTTACGAGGTTTCCTTCCGGTTTTCCACCGTAATATAAAGGCTGTGTACAGTATGAAGTGAACAATCCGTCGTCATTTAAGTGAAATAACCTTGAGTACGATGTTAAACACCAATCAAACAAACAAACATAATACTGGAAGGCTTGGAGACGCTGGATTACAAAAATATAACTTTGGTGAATATAAAATTATAGCTTTTAAACATATTTCAAATTTATTCGACGGAAAAAGTAAAATATCCCTTGAAAAAGCCTTGTCTCATGTTTGCTATTTGCTATTTAGAACGAGTTGAAAGTACGTTTGTGTCCTGCGCTGCTTAAGACAATCGCATAAAAATACAAAATTTACCATTCAGAAAACATTTATTAAAATTTATATATATTTGTTTAAAGAATAATGGGGCACACTGTTGATATCCACATTGTCTTGTTTGGAATACACTCTTAGAAATAATGGTTCTTTGAGGAGTCTATGGGAATGAGGATTGTTCTCTATGGAACCATTACGACAAAAAGAGCAGTCTATGGGAAAGAGGTTTGTTCTATATGGAACTATTACGACAAAAAGAGCAGTCTATGGGAAAGAGGATTGTTCTATATGGAACCATTACGACAAAAAGAGCAGTCTATGGGAAAGAGGATTGTTCTCTATGGAACCATTACGACAAAAAATGGTTCTTCGAAATTCATCAAAATAGATAAATACTTGAAACAGTTGATGATAGGGTTCCACGAACAAGCTCAAAGGGTTCCAGCAGAGTCATATGTTTCTAAGAGTTTACGATAGAACAGAACAGATTTGAGAAATAAGGGAAATATAGAGAAACTGTTTCTGTGCATGCTGTCCGCTTTATTACGAGCAGTGTTTAAGCCCTCCGTGGTAATCTACTTAAAATAGTATGTGGTGCAAATTTGTAATAATCTTATAAAATTGAGTAGAAATTGTATTTCTGTAAATAACTCAGATCGTCGATAAACTCTGTATAGGGCCTGTAAGTCACGGGATGTGTTCTGCGATATTTCACGTAGTTCACTCCACCTTTGGTGAGTCTCAATTCTTTCTACCTCAATCATCAACAGAAAGTTAAAAAGGTGTCAATACCTTTACAGTTCTTTAGCTGCAAACAACATCATGACAAAACACGGCTCTGATAGATCGGTGTTCAAACACCGCGACATGCTTCGAACGAGGTCACCGGAGGTCAAATAGGAGAGAACAAGACTTGTGTGACCTATTAGGAGCTTTCGGGTCCGGGTCTAAAGGCCCTTATGAACAGTTATTACGACACTAAATAAAACATTCGAATGCTTCCCCGGTGGACACCTACCTGAAGTTGAGTGTCCGATCTCCTTTGTATCGCTGCAAAGATGTCCTTCAATTCGAACCCCTGTACGGTTGACAGCAGACATAATGTAATACCACAGATGACCAAAAGCGGAACTGAGCATTTCATATTGACCTTTAACAAATACCAGGCATGGCATCATGAGTACATTTTTGCCCCACTTTTTCACAAGCACGTATAGATCCCCATAAATAGACCCACAAAACCCCCAAGCCATCACAGTTCTTTTCGTCCAACATTTTGAGAGAGGTTAGATCTTCATAACTTCCCCAAAGGCAATAACTATCACAACTACCATTTCCTCAAAGGTCTCCTCGCAATTTGTGTGCCACTGGCTCTTGTTAGGGGAATTATTCCCTCAATCGCATTAACTTCATGTCTCTATAAAATCTCTAATGTTGTGGCCCGAGCAATCGTAGGGTGGATTTTACAACATTTCCCCTTGGTATTTAAACAAGTAACCGTTTGTAACACACAATCAATCGTCATATAAGTGAAATACCCTTTAGTCCGACGTTGAACCCCAAATCAAACACACAAACAAACTTTTCAGATCTACTTTGTAACTTTATCATCAAAATGTAGTTGGCGATTGATTTATTTCTAGTTTGTTCTTCTACAATTTCTCTGGTGCCTGTAGTCTCGGTGTCAAGACAGCAACATATGTTACCATGGTTGAGATGCCGATGATAAAGGATAGCAACAACTCAGAAGAAAGATAACGTTTCGGTGTATTGAACAAACCATCCTTTTTTACAATGTAAAAAAAACTTTTAAAAGCCTGTCCCTCTTTGCCGACGTGATTTCCGTTACAGAATAAAGCGCAATCGTTTAGGGAAGTCTGGCATGTTTTGCCGACGTGATTTCCACAACAGAATAAAACGCAACCGTTTAGGGAAGCCTGGCATGTTTTGCCGACGTGATTTCCGTTACAGAATAAAACGCAACCGTTTAGGGAAGCCTGGCATGTTTTGCCGACGTGATTACCACAACAGAATAAAACGCAACCGTTTAGGGAATCCTGGCATGTTTTGCCGACGTGATTTCCACAACCGTTTAGGGAAGCCTGGCATGTTTAGTGGGTTAGAGAATAGCAAGGCTTGGATTGTCACATATTCATATGAAGATATATATTTTGACGCGATTCATTTATGATAGTGAACAAAATTAAATTAATTTCTGAAACCACACAACGCTCAGTAATATAGGCATCCGCGTATTTATTATGAGAACCGCTTCTACAGTAGATGCAGAGTTTTGAATCGCCTGTATAGTCTATTATACAATATACCCTTTTAAATATACCGAGTCAGAGTCGCAGAACTGTGTAATTTCAAGTTTATTTAATTAACGGCTATTATAGGTTCGATTAGCTCTGGCCAATTATATTTGATATACTGATCTTCCGGACACATTGCACATGTCATACGAGGCTTGAAATAGCCTATCGAAATTGTTTAAAGACAGAAATATGTGTTCAGGTATCTATTACTAACCCGCCTATTTCTCTCATCCACTCGCACTGTAGACTTGAAATTTTAGTGAAAGGTTTTGTACTTTCCATATTTAAGCATCTTTACCTTACAAAACGATACATAAATTATTTGATTGTGATATTAAACCTGTAATAGGCCGGTAAATCTACTAAATTCATGATATAGCCCTACTTCAAAATCCCCTGTAGGACAATTCCTTGAATAGAAGCGCTTAAAACATTTTCCCTCAAAACAATGGTTTCTACCTAACCTCTTTCCCCTGATAATGCTGACTTCTAGCTTTCCCGAGAGCTGCAGAGGCTCACACCAGAGCGACCACGAATTTTCAGTTAAACACAGGCTGCTAGTATTTCTCTAAGCAAAAGCACAGTCACTAAAGATGCGTCTTTTTAACTTGGATATTATGTCTGTGGGTCATTTCCATTACATGGCTCACGACGTATTTTGTGATCAAGAGAAAAAAATATGCATTCAAATATTAGGAATAACGTAACGAAGTAGATGAAAAAATAACTCGTCACTTTACCTTTCTCTGCTCCGTCCTATGTGGCATTTCAGAGACCAATTGTTCTTATAATAGCATGGGCGATAATTGTCCCCAAAATTATTTATACCCAATTCAGCCAATCAGACACATGATCCGCCGTTTCTTCCTGTAATTGAGTGAAGAGCTGACTCATATATGAAGGCAAACATTTTGTCACAAGGACTCTAGATTTGTCAGATGTTAATTTTAACATTTCGGTTTAATTTCCTAAATGCTTCAAATTAAATAAACGAGCGTCCAGTTTTGACCTATAGGCACAACCGTTAGCACCATTTCCGTTTGTTATATTTATATATGCAATAAACTATAATGAAGAAAATTGACATCAGAATTCAAATGTCATTGGGAAGCAGGCACAGTGCGGCTTTTTTTTTACTTTAGCCGCGTCTTAATATCCAGTAGTATATTTTACAAATCCACTCAACAACTTGTATCCAGTGGTCAGTGCTGTTTTCATTCTGGTGTATCCATTGGTCAGTGTACTCTTTATTCTGCTGAATCTTACTGAAATCACATTTAGTACTAGTATCTTAATGCGAATTATCATAATCATCTATTTACTAATATTGTCAGGCGATGTGGAAACGAACCCTGAGCCACCAAATATAGATCCCTTTTCTATTGTTCACCGTAATATCCGTGGACTAAAAAATAAACTCGACCTCATTCAATCCCACCTGTCAGATTACGATATAATTGCTATTACAGAGAGCCACTTGACCGCAAATGTCAATTATATCGATATTCTTTTACCTAGCTTTCAGGAACCTTTCCGTCGTGATAGGGACCATGCATGGGGCGGAGTATGTGTGTATGTAGCCAATCACATAGCAGTTAATCGTCTTGAGACCTATGAGTCTCCTGATCTTGAGATGATCTGGCTTGAAATTCACACAAAACCCAAGACAATCCTCTGTGTCATATACCGACCGCCAAACACTAATGTAGTCAAATGGACAGTCTTGTCTGATAATATCGGACAGATTTTCGACGATTTCAGTGACAATACTATTGTTATTGTTGGTGATCTCAATGAAGATCTATTGAATCCGGGTCTTCATAACTTGAGTGACATAATTGCTGGCTACGGCATGTGTCAGGTCATAACAGAGGCCACTCGGCCCGCTTCAAACACCCTTCTTGATCCAGTTATTTCTTCCCGGCACAGCACAATAATTGACTCTGGCATTCTTCCCAATTTTTGCAGTGATCGCTGCCCAACTTTTGTTAAGTTTTGCGCTAATACCGCCAAAGAGAAATCATACAAACGACTTGTTTGGGACTACCAAAAAGCAAACTGGCAGTCGTTTTGTGATAAATTAGGGAGTTGTACTTGGCCAAATTTGACAATAAACGATAATATTGATATTCAATGTGATATTATCACCACGAACATAATTGATTGTGCTAAATGTTCTATTCCTAATAGAATAGTAACCATCAAACCGAATGACAAAAGATGGATTACTTCTTTTATTAAAAACGAACTGCAGATCCGGGATAAAATGTTTAAGAAATCTCGCAGATCTAAAAGTTTAAACGATATTTTGGCGTATAAACATCAACGAAATAAAGTTAATGGACTAATCAGAAGGGCTAAATATGACTATAATGAAAAACTAGCTGAGAAAATAAAAACGGGAAATATTAACACTAAATTCTGGTGGAAATTGTCCAAATCATTTCTGAAAACATCGAATGTAAATTTTCAACAATTACCCCCCCTGCTGATACCTGGAGGTGTAACATACGAGTCCGATACTTTTTCTAAAGTAAATATACTGAATGATTTCTTTGCAAACATTTGTTCTGTTGACGACTCTTCCGTCGATCCCCCTATTTTAGAACGTAACACTGATTCCAATCTTACGGACATAATCATCTCGGAGCAGGAAGTGTATGATATTCTTAAAAATATTGATATATCTAAAGCTACTGGTCCGGATGGTATCAGTCCACGTTTTTTAAGGGAGGGCAAACAATATCTTGCTCCCATTTTAACGAATTTATTTAATCTATCCCTGAAAAACAGTGTTTTCCCGTATGGCTGGAAAATTGCTAATGTTACCCCTATTTTCAAAAAAGGCAACAGACACCTTTGTTCCAATTATAGGCCTATATCGCTTTTAAGTGTTGTTAGTAAAGTATTCGAAAAGGCTGTTTTTAATCACCTTTTCTTTTATCTTGAAAAACAAATATCACCTTCACAGTTCGGATTCCTCCCTGGACGATCCACTGTTATTCAATTACTTGATATTTATTTCGATAAAGTAAAGGCCTTGGACGAAGGTAAAGAAATCTATTTCGTATTTTTTGACATCTCTAAGGCATTCGATCGGGTTTGGCACAGAGGTTTGTTAACTAAGTTAGAGAGTTACGGTATTCATGGGAATATCTTGCACTGGCTGGCTAACTATCTCTCTGACAGGCAACAAACGCCTCCAAAACTATCGCTTTATTAATATCTCGGCGTCGATCTCCAACTAACATCACTATTGAATTTGAACAAAGTCAGATTAACCAAACTGACAGCCACAAACACCTCGGCATTACATTCTCCTCGGATGGCTCTTGGAACCAACACATCAATAACCTTTTGGCCAGCGCAAATTCCAAACTATCTATTTTTCGAGGTCTTAAATTCACTTTGGACCGAAAATGTCTTGAAATCGTGTTTAAAAGTTTTATTAGGCCTAGCCTTGAATACGCGGATATTGTTTGGAACAACATAAGTGAAAATAATAAAAATAGACTCGAACAAATTCAGAAGGGAGCACTGCGTGTGATTAATGGTTTGACGTCATTTTATACCAAGAAGCAGGTTTCCTAAAATTAGAAACCCGGCGACTTTTCCATCGGTTGTCTACTTTATATTGCATAAAAAACAGCGAAAATCCCCATCCATTAGCTCATAGACTCCCCCCAACGACAGCTACTCGGAATCCTTATCCTGTTCGGAATCCTTCTTTAATTACACCATTTTCTTGCAAAACTGAATCATTTCGTTGTTCTTTTTTCCCGCAAACAGTTCGTGATTGGAACTCGCTTCCATATTTAATTAGAACAGCACCTACTCTGGGAATTTTCAAAAACAAATTGTTTGACTTACACCAATGTCCTGTGCCTCCTCCATGGTTTTACACTGGACAGCGTATCTATAACATTTTATTATGTCGCCTACGATGTGGCTGCAGTTCCTTGTCCGCCGATTTATTTTCAAACCATCTGTCAGATTCTTCCAGATGTAGATGCGGCTATTTTGACGAATCGGCCAGCCACTTCTTGTTGTACTGCTCTCTGTTCCGTGTGCATAGAAAAAATATGCTAGACAAAGTACTTGACTATGGCTTCACCGGCGAAATAACACCAACGTTACTAATGTATGGTTGTGAAACGTTATCCGTAGAAACCAATGTTTTTATATTAGAGTGTGTACTTTGTTTTATCAAAGAAACGTCACGTTTTACATCCTAACTTACATTGTAACGTGTGTACGAACATATCTATATATATAGATGTATGCTCATTGTTCTTGCTGATGATCCTTATAGTTGCGTGTACAAACTAATGAATCAATATTCTGAAACACGTTTATGTATTGTAAACAACATCAAATGCTAAATATTTACCGTGTAATTCAAATACTACTGATAAAGTAGAAGGTCGGGTGGCCGGCATATTCTACTAGCGATTCGGTGCCTGGCACGGAGGGTCGTGGGTTCGATTCCTGGGCGGGTTTCGGCCTGCAAAATTTTCTGAATTAAAATCTGTAAAAACTGAGAAAGTATTATCCCAACATAACGGCGACGCTGTTGATCTTGGCTTTCTATAAGATACAAAAAAAATATTCATATTAATAAATTTTATCATAATTGTCATATATATACGTCCTTAAACCTACAACGATATTTATGTATTTACCCGTTCACAGTGTACAGTCCTGCACCTGCACAATTCTCTTTTTATTTTCCAAATGTACTAATTAATATGTTATGTTGTATGAAAACCTTGTTTTTCTCAGGAGACACAGGATAAGCCTTTGGCTAGAAGTGTTTCCCATCTAATAAAATCATGTTTAAACCAAGATGGGGATAGGGCGTGGTGACGTTGTTTGATTATTCCTGTAGCCGCCATTTTCCAGCTAAGTTCATTGAGCCCAGCTCTCTTGTTAACCTCTTGTTAATCTCTCTGCAGGCTTTTGACCAAAGCTGTTACATTTTTTTTTTTTATTATTAATTATTTCAATATTAGAAGATTTGTTTATGTCCTGCATTCAACGAAATCATAATATGAGTTAGAATGGGTATAGGTTCAATGAATTTTGGAAAGGCATTTTTTGTTTTTCTACCGAAATATTCCCGACAAATTCACTTCTGCTTTGTTAACCCGAGCACCTTGGGTTTCACCACCGTGATCTCACTAACGGTAGGCTAATAGTGGACACCCCATTTTTCAAACGACAATGATAGAACAAACACCTATCCTCAAATCGTCCCCACACCCTGCTGTCCATTTAGCTGGATTACAGTAGGCCTACAATACATCAAAATGTACAAAGTTATATATGTTACGTTATCACTGATAAATTTATCAAACCTCTCCATAATCAGATTTATTTATATACATATAGGGGCAAATGTCCAAAGGGGCAAATATCTGCGCACCTGTCAGAGGGCATACCGAAAACCCGTTGGTGTTTCACGCCGACTTAACTGCTAATTATAGTTGGACATTTTAGTGTATTGATTTATTTTGATTATTTAACGATTTTAATGATGCAGGTTAAGAATCGTCAGGAAATTTTAACGACAGTGGATGGCAGTAAGCATTGATAGACAAGATAGTTGGATTTGCGTGCAGCAGCTAAATGAACTTCGCGCTACGCTAGACGTGAGGCTAGCGTAATCAGTACTGAGCTAGCTTTGACATAATTCATTTGCGTATAAGTCAGATCACTTGGTAGGCTTATGTACAGACCCCGTTTAAATAACCCTAGTGCTGAATCTCAAGGTGAGTTTAGTGGTACGATGGACATAAGTCCAGTTATATGAAGAACTAGTCTATGTTATAGGAGCCTGTAACTTTCGTGGACTGTGAGGTTTGCTGGCAAATGTGTAATATATATATATTTCTAAAAGCAGTCACACTGGCACAGGGATGTAAATCAATTAAAATCGAAAAATCTTCTTATGTTATATATATGTATATATGTATATATATATATATATGTATTTATATAACACTGTGTACAATATGTGAACATCACATTATGAAAGCCACATCCTGAACAAAAGTAGGTTTTATTTCAGAATAACTCACATTATATTTGGGTAAGGGCTGCTTACATATCCAAATTATCCCAAGTATTCCAGACCAAACTAATGTCATGATGCTGATGATCACATGAAGTTAGTTTTTGCTTATACATAGAATATATAGATTCAGGGAGACATTGGTTGGTTCTTCTTTACTATGATCAGGAAACTGATCAAGTTAAGTTCATACACGATATATACATAGATAGATAGCGTGGTGGTCGGACGTGTGTCGATCGGCCTGTCTGTCTCGGTTGGAATTTGTGGATTTTTTTGCAAATTTGAATCTAGTTCGGATTAATTTGCTTTCTCCTACGTTCAAGCTTTATTTTGGTGGGCGATTTATTTTTCAAAATTGTGTATTTTTTAAATATTTTTTTTCTCAAATATAATTTGGTTGATTTGGCCAGCCTATTTTGATCGTTCGAGGGCGCAGTCTTCGTAACCCCAGCTTACTAATCGCCCATATAGGTTATAGCATAGGACAGGTTGAAGGTATAAGCAAGTAGGTCAGGCCTTTTTCAGTGAACCTTTCCTTCGTTCTCAGTAGAGCAGATCGGTTAGTATTTATAAGCGTTGTGCGTTATCATGTAGTTATTATTTATTACATAAATAGTAGTGGGGTATCGTTTTGATTACTACTTTTTATGTAGTAATTATTTATTATATAATAACTTTGCAGCCTAAGTTATTATGTACTAAGGCGCGGAGTACTGTAACATATTTAACATGACAACAGGTTTCAGCCATGAACACGGAACCCACTGCGCAGGCGCCGAACTTTATTAATATGCATCAGACTCGTACATATATTGCACTCATACATATCTAGACATATATGACATCCCCCCTTTTATGAAATAACACACATGTTACATGTAATTCCTAACATGCAAATTGTACATTTCAAATGAACAGTCATATATACTTTAGAATATACTGGTTTCCAACATTACTATTATTAGTCTAAGTAATTAAGACTGATATAATTATTCAGCTTTGAATCCCAAATAATAACAAACATAAAGTTAGCATTTTAGAACTCACAAATGCTTCAAATGTGTAACATACATTTTAACCACATACTATTAAATAAAGGAATATAACTTTTCAAATTGGTCCATGTAAACACATCATAAGTCAGCTAGACTAAGGAAGTTCACATTAAACAGTTTTCTTGATTTCACTAATTAGCATTTTGTATTATCAATTACAACACAATTAAAACTCATAATAAAACATTTCGATCAAGTAAACATACAGTTGGAACACTCTTTCATCTGATATTTATCAGTAATGATTTAATCAGAATATCTGGCTGGAAGTTTAACTTGTCTACCAAACCTTGTTTTTACTACCCTTTTCTCTTGTACAACATTTTCTCTATTAGGTGTAGGGATTTTACTGGACTCCGATTTACTGTTTGTTGTTTGTGACAAATCTTTAGATGTTGACATAGGTTTGTCCACTATAGGATTTAAACATTCGATATCTACATCATCTTTATCAAACATATCTGCTTTTACATCTGAGGACATTTTAATATCTTGACGATTTCGTCTTAGACAAGATCCATA
>JAVFBW010031079.1:0-28470 GCA_034783835.1 Mopalia ciliata
TCCCACCTTCCCCTAATTATTAATTAGCACAATGAAAAGGAATAATTCCTCTGTCCTAGCCCTAAGTCCCACCTTTCTAAACCCATGGTGAAAGTTGGAAAATAAAACTTTGTTTAAACGTCAGAAAAGAAAGAAGGAGTTAGATTATTGTGATTTTTCTAACCCCAAAAAATGAGAGAAAAATCAGATATATGTTTTGAGAATCTGGCCTATCGATTTCAAACTTCCACCATGGGTTTAGATAGGTGGGACGTAGTCGGAGTAGCCCTGACGTTTTGTTTTTGATAATGCCGAAAAAACGTCAGGGATCGTCCCCTATTGAAATGTGTCGAAGCTAAGCACCTACAGTTCTGTGGGTGGCAAAAGCAGATCAGTGATTGGTCCTTGCATCACGGGTCATAGGTTCACTTAATGCAAATTTAATTAGGCCATGTTATTTATCTGGACATTTATCATGTTTATATGCATTACAAAGTCTATCAAACATGTGTTTGCTTCAATTATTTATAGTTAATCGTTGTTTCACATTTTTAACAAATTGTTTATGCTAAATATGCAGGAAATAAACAAATTTAGTTTCTAACAATGAACTTTGACCCCAGTTTCCGCGAGTGACGTAAGCGAATGAGATCGAGCTGTGTTTCAAAATTATGACAGACGGTGTATAGGCCTACTTTATGCGCTGTAAATTCGATCAAATTTAGCGCAAATGAGAGTAGAATGTCACACAAAAGTTAGAAAAGGAAAGGAGACAAGTACGATAGCATTCTCATTATCAATAAGTTTGCTCGAGGTAGCTCTGCCATGGTGGCCATTTCCGTTGTAGTTTGAGATTTTGTGTGCACCCGATTCCCATGAGCCTTTGTCGGCGAATCAGATTTTGACCTTGCGACTTTACCGTATGTCAGATGCTGTAAACGAACAAAGGCGCATGGGAATTAGGTAAGAGCATGGCAGGAGCTGGTTGATAGAGAAACTTTTGGACTTTATACAGGTGAAAAAATTTATGAGTGCAGGTAACGAGCTTTAAAATGAATGCTTTAGGTATATCGACAGACGTGTTTAACGTTGATTCCTTTTAAAAAGATTTTACTTTCTGTTTAGTTTGAATAAAGCATCTCAATCTGCAAGGCATTTTGTGATGAAGCTGTACCATCAGTATTGCATACGCTATATAATGACGGTACTTGGATCTAGCTCGAGGGTGGTTTCCTTCACCCATTGGGCTGGCAAGTCGTCACATAAGTGAAATACCCTTGAGTACGACATTAAACCCTAATCAATCAAACAAACAATAAGTTTGCTGGTAGGCTTACATTTTATTTGTGACTTTCAGTGATCTATATATTTCGTGACAAAAAGTCTTATGGACAGACCTCAGACGTTAGTTTTTGCCCATCAAAAAATAACTCAAAAACTATCGTCTGAGTCCCTCGGACTAGGCGGTGCGAAACGTCATGCATTGGCTGATTGCGAATAATCCGAATATCGGATAAATTGGATAATGATACGCAATAATACATATTTCTAGCTTTAACTGCACATTAACTTTAAAATGTTCACAAAATCACGCTAACCCACCACGGATTGTGAAAATGCTTCTGCGATTTCATAAAAACAACCACAAACGACCAAAAGCGTAGGCCTAAACTGCTAAAGTCCTTTCTTCTTGCAAAATCTTGTGAAGGGTGCATTTTCCTCCCTCTAATTGCAAAAGAGCTCTCGGGCCTATTACTATTCCGTGCTGTGGATTTTAAGCTTCCTGGTGTTCGTGTAAAGACATTCCACTCGGTAAGATAACACAAAGTTATTAATCTACATTTTATCAAGATATTTCGCTTTTAAGTGGAGTCAAGAAATAAAAAAAACTGTGTGCATACAATCCCTGTTGCCTTCCCTTCCAGACAACTGTCAACAGGTTGTTGTTGTAGTATTTTTACGTTAATCAAACTGCCAATCCGAAGTTGTCATTCAAGAACAACTGTTTAGGTTTTGTTACAGTAGCCGGTAGGGACGTATCATGTTATGACCTTCTTTGTCTAGTTAATCCAACTGGGGAGTTTGATAGTTGGTAATCGGTATTCAGTAACATTCATTTTACAATGTTATAAATATCAACTGGTAAATGTTTAAAAAAAAATATAAAATAAATTGCCAGCCTTTTTGATTCATCAACAATTAGTCTGTCTTTTTAGCTATTTTTTTTATGTCCCAAATAAAAAAGTTTTCAGATGACCCCATCTTGTGTAATGTACGTAATGTAAGGAAAGTTGGGATAAAATAGCAATATATGACAACCGTGTCACCTGCACTGTACAGGAAATGAATTCTAAATTGACACATACTTGTTATTCTAGTGACCCACAAACGTAAAACACCAATCAATCAATTAATCAAGCAGTCAATCAAACACACTTGTTGTTCTGAGGACAGTTAAAAACACTTGTCATTCCGGTGACCATCAAAACACCATTCTCATTTTGGTGACCATCAAACACACTTGTCATTCTGAGGATGATCAAACACACTTGTCGTTCTGAGGATCCTCTAACACACTTGTCATTCTGAGGATCCTCAAACACACTTGTCATTCTGGTGACCCCCAAACACACTTGTCATTCTAATGACCCTCAAACACACTTGTCATTCTGGTGACCATCAAACACACTTGTCATTCTGGTGACCCTCAAACACACTTGTCATTCTGGCAAACACACTTGTCGTTCTGAGGACAGTTAAAAACACTTGTCATTCTGAGGATCCTCAAACACACTTGTCATTCCGGTGACCCTCAAACACACTTGTCATTCTGATGACCCTCAAACACACTTGTCATTCTGGTGACCCTCAAACACACTTGTCATTATGTTTACCCTTAAACACACTTGTCATTCCGGTGACCCTCAAACACACTTGTCATTCTGGTGGCCCTCAAACACACTTGTCATTCTGGTGACCATCAAACACACTTGTCATTCTGGTGACCCTCAAACACCTTGTCATTCTGATGACCCTCAAACACATTTGTCATTCTGATGACCCTCACACACACTTGTCATTCTAATGACCATCAAACACACTTGTCATTCTGGTGATCCTCAAACACACTTGTCATTCTGGTGACCACCAAACACACTTGTCATTCTGGTGACCCTCAAACACACTTGTCATTCTGGTGACCCTCAAACACGCTTGTTATTCCAGTGACCCTCAAACACACTTGTCATTCCGGTGACCCTCAAACACACTTGTCATTCCGGTGACCCCCAAACACACTTGTCATTCCGGTGACCCTCAAACACACTTGTCATTCTGGTGATCCTCAAACACACTTGTCATTCTGGTGACCCTCAAACACACTTGTCATTCTGGTGATCCTCAAACACACTTCTCATTCTGGTGACTCTCAAATACACTTATCATTCCAGTGATCCTCAAACACACTTGTCATTCACGAGATCGAGTCTGCCTGTAGACCATCACAGGTATGAGTCACATGATGTGGCTCCGGCAATAGTGTGGTTAGTTTTTACAAGGTTTCCTCCTGGTTTTCCACTGTAATGAGGCAAGGAACAGTGTGAAGTGGACAATTCGTTGTCATAAAAATGAAATACCCTAGAGTACGATATTAATCCCCAATCAAAGCAGAAAGAAAAATACTTTACCTTTCCAATACACTAGGTCCTCAGACCTCTGCCAGACTTAGAGTTGAGGTATATTTATGTAATGTCAGCCATGGAGGAACATTATTCTCCTACAGAGCATTCATATATAACACTTCACATTAAGGTTGTGTGGCTGATCATAACCCTTCAGAGCATTCATATATAACACTTCACACTAAGGCTGTGTGGCTGATCACCCTTCAGAGCACTCATATATAACACTTCACATTAAGGTTGTGTGGCGGATCACCCTTCAGAGCATTCATATATAACACTTTACATTATAAATGTTGTGTGGCTGATCACCCTTCAGAGCATTCATATATAACACTTCACATTATAAAGGTTGTGTGGCTAATCACCCTGCAGAAGTACACCATGAGCATATAGGTGAAATACCCTCGAGCACAGCGTTAAACACCAATCAATCAATTGGTCAAATTTGCTGCATACGATTAACCATTCACCATTGTGTAAACAATACAATTTAACAATCCTCCACGCAGTTTACTTAACTAATCTTCATTCTACATTCATGAAACTCTGACATTTGTATCAGCCAACCTTGTTTCAGTCAAACATGACAGGATAGGGTGTCTGATGTAAGTTTCAATATTCAAGTCTTCAGAAGGAGACATCTGATCAAATGCTGTCACAAAGTCATTAAATTAAATTATAATTCAGGTTGGATTAAAACATTAATCCCAGCCCATAAGAAGAAGACAAAATATAATATTTATATATCCATCTATTACATCACGAACTATGCTAATAATAGTTTTAAAAAACAAACAAACAAGAAAAAGACTAAGCTGTTGCAAGGCGTGTTTATAATAATTGATTGCTGCTCAGTGTCAAGTAATTTATAGGAACAACTACTGTCTTTGCCCTACTGTTAGTGAATTGTGTTTTTGTTTGTTTAAGCTTAGGTTTCTAATAGCTGTCAATATTAATGCCCTATGTTAAGGGCCTCTCTGACTGCCTGTCTACAAAATTATCTTAAAATAATAGGTAGTTAAAGATTTAATTTTAAAAAAATGAAAAGTGTTCGTATTTTATGTATAGCTACAATCAACACATAAAGCAAATTTTACAACAATTTTATTTTTAATGACACATATATAATGTTTGATAATTTTTTTATTTTTAGGCACATTTCAACGTTATTATGTAAAATGTAATGGGTTCAAGGAGAAAGGTGTGATGATAGCGATTAAATGGAGAAGTATGTACCTGTAGTTATACTGTGAACCGTTGTCATGATTGACAAGGCAATCTTCTGGCAGAAATGGCAACAGGGGGAGATAACTATTTTAAGCTTACATTTATGCAAAAGAAATCCCAGAACAAGAGAGCTATCACTGCCCAAAACTACAAGAGCAGATGGTTTGCACTGTATCCACGTAGTCTGAAATACTATGAAGGCGTTCCACCGGTAAGTATGTTAAAGTGGACATTTAGAGGGAGCTTCTGCTTCCTGTTGTCTTCAAAATCTAGAGGCAACACCAAGCTGATATAACATGGCATCTTAAACCTGTACAGAAATCTCTACTGTAGATCTATCTCAGAATGGAATTGCAGTCAGTGTGGAAAACATGGCCCGAAACAGAGCTTTAGATATGTCAAGAACATACGAGAGTAACAACACTCTTAAGGACTTATAAATGTACCTGTGAAAACTTACTCGCCTTTTTATGACATATAAACCATAGCTTTCATAACCTCTGGTTGCAGGTTCTTTGATTCAGAATAATGTGTTTATTGCATTTCTTTATTGCTTTTCTTTATATTAACCTTTTGTTTTAAACCTATACCTGAAAATATTTTCCTTATTACTGCGGGGAGTTGAGAGGGAGATTCCTGTTGCCTTGACAACATGAAGCATGTTTGGGATGATTTGTACTGTGTCTTGTGATCGTCCTGTCTTTGTCCTGCCTTGTCTCTGTGTGTTGCCAGTGGTGTAAAGGGCGGGGTGCTGTCACTTAAGTCTAGTGTTAAACCACAATCAAACAAACACATCTTTTTACCTTCTCTACATGTCTATAGGCTACCCATTATGATGTTTAAAAACATTTCTCTGGGATCTTCTTCAAGAAGATGAGAGGATTCTTCAGTTGTAATTGTCAGCCCTTCTGCTGTACCAGTATGATTAATTTGTTTGTAAATATGTAGAGCAAATGAGAGAAGACTGTATCAAACAAATCAATCAAATTGTAATATTCAACATTCTTCCACTGTCAGATGACTGATGGACAGAAACCGGGAATAATTTATCAGATACTATCAACAATTATCTGGAAATACATGTAATAAAGTAGTCTTAAAGAAGATTGAAAACAGACTTACAGTGACGTGGGTGTCCCCTCGAAGTTGATGTGTTTGTGATATCTTTGTATTGTGCCCTATGAATGTCCAGTCTTGTTTGTTTTTTCACAAATGATGTGGAAGGAGATTTCCTTCAACCATTGGATTTGCACAGCGTCATATGAGTTAAATAACCTTAAGTACGGTGTAAAACCCCATTAAACAAACAATCAAACTGGGGGTTTCTTATTCATTTGACATTGGTGTAGTGTAATGTAAATTTTAAGTTGACAGTGTTGACATAAAACCTGATGATGTTAACAAAACTAAAATGCTGATCTTTACATAACTAGACCCACCGTAGTGTCTTTAGGATTACCTTGTAAGAACTTGTCTGGTCATCCATGTCTTGCATGTAAGCACAAAGTATTCATATCATTGATACTGTGTGTTGTAACCCATAGCGTAATCATGATAGCAGATGACTGATTAGAAATATAATCAGTAAGCTCTCTATCATTATAATATTGCACAGGTCACAAGATTAATTAACGTATTAGATGAGATCTTATTTTTGTCGTATGGTTTTCAGCCATTAATTTGTCGCCATGTAAGTTTTTATAATGAACTCTGATTATCCTGTACATAATATAATTATAGAATGATTGAGAGTTGATCTATGGTGTAGGCTGCCTGGTCATATTTATTTTAAGGTCTGCAAATGATTTTGTTTTTTGCCCATCTCCATTTTTAGATCCTATTTTTTTTATTGTGACACCTGTCTTACGGCTTTACTTATATGAACTCGTTTTATGATGTGGTTATGTGTTGTTTTTACTTCTATCATGTGTTTCCTGTCTCTGGTAGCTCACATTCCAGTAACATTCACTAAGAAAACTATACACGTAGAAGACATTCTGTTAACTGACAAGTTTGAAGTGAGAGTAACTCTCATGTTTTGAGTTACAGTTGACCTGTCTACATGGAGTGGACATTCCTTTATAATTACATATAATATTGTTATCTAACTTCTAAACTTAAGTGAAGAATACTCTCCATCTCTGATGAGCAGGTCTGTTATCTGTAAGTATTATTCTTATGAATTACGATCCACAATTTTTCTCCTGAATATTTAGGCCTAGTATCACTGATTTGTGATAGCTGAGGTTTTTGACATCCCATATGTAATATCCTTTGTAACGTTATAAAAATGCTGTGGGTGACAAGCATCATGATTCTGGTTGTAAACTTATAATGCCCAATTCTCAACATTTCCAGATTCTTTTTATTTAATCTGTTCCTGGGTAATTCAGATACATGTATTATATACAGCTTGAAGCCTGGAATCGCAGGCATTTAGATTTGAGTTGAGTGGTCTGTGTTAAAGCAGGGAACCCTCAACAGAATACCTCAACTGAAGGACACAGAATTGTTAAATCTATTGTAAATTATTTTTGTTTAGAAGATATAGGATGCTTCATTTCAGAACTCCTTCTATTGACTTGTCTGAACTCTCAAGTTAGACATTCTCAATTATTGTGCTTTGTGTTGTTTCACTTCTGTTCATGTAGATGGTCGAAGAGTGCTTTCTGTAACTTGTCATGGAGTTAACATCAGTGCTTATAGCTTCATGAAGCTGATATTTTGAGGTGTCTTTGTGGTAGTCATACACCTTGTTTTTAATTTTTGATAGTGTCATTTACCTTTGTCCTAGCACGTCAGCACTATAGGAGACACATAGCATCAAGTATATTATTATTCCTATGATGAATTCTGTCTGTCGCCCCTTTGGCTACGAAGTTAGGTGGTTTGAAAGACGGGACTGTACCCCTTTACGAACGCTTCAGTTGAGGGGAATGATAGATTTTGCCCAATCCGAAATGGCAACTGCATCGCAAAAAAAGATGACTGACTTTTTTACGACAAAATAAACATAATTTTTGTTGCAACCAATTTATTGAGTTTATATAATTTATTCTTCAATAAGGGCATCTGTTATTGTTTAAGTATGGGAGCGGCTCACACGTATGCCGGTAAACTATTGTACGTTTTGAAATGACTTCCCGTCCAGCATATTTACTCCTGTTTAAGGAAGCTTCCAACGAAACATAGTTCGTGTCAAAGAGACATGTTGGAACTTATTTAGTTATCCCTAGTTTTTCCAAACAAATTAATGGAGAACATTTATATAAAGGGAAACGTGGATTTACGCTAGAGCATAAATATTTCTAGCAATCAACTATTATGGGGAAAAAGAAGGCCTGACATCCGCCATTTTGAAAAACTCGTTATGTACGAATCAACGTGTCAGACAATGGTCCGATAGTGAAGCTCGCATTGTTTGACAAATAATTTAATTTAGATTTCATAATAGCAATAAAAACACGTAACACTGTTTTGTTTCTATCAACAAACTTTAATTTTAATATCAGTACAGATTTCCGCTAGGCTATAAAGCACTTGTAAATACATGTATACGAGGCTTACGCCAGTGCCAGTGTATAGCTAGCCAGTGTTCTTGCACTTTAACCCCGTTCGCTTATAACGCGTCTAGCCTATAGCGCGGTCCAGTTCTTGTCCCCTGATCGCCGGGTTATAGCGGTGGAAAAGTGTACTTTAAAAAATCTCACAACCCTCAGAGCCCGGCACCAGGTAGCTAAGACTTAATCCTTTCCCGCTAACAGCACATGATGAAAGTGGGTTGGACGAGTGCTCTAGCTCTTCAAAATAGTATCTCTTTTGCTAATTTTTTAAAAATAGTATCTAGTTAGCAAGAAACTGTCACCTCAAAATAATGCCTTATTAGTTTGTTTGGTTGGAGTTTAACGTCGTTCTCAAGGGTATTTCATTTTCATAGCAGTGTAGTTTGACAAGCTTACCACTGAGTCAGGAAAATAACTTGTCTTCTGAGATCAAAATATCAAGAACAAAGTAGGTTGTTTGTGTGTTCAATAATCTTTTTCTTTCGTTGAATAATCATAATCATTAATCTCAAAAGCATGAAAATGTGTCGACAAAATAAAGTAACATTTGCTGGTTTGTTTATTTTGCTTTACAGTGATTTAGTGTTAAAATTGAGAATACCTTTAGATCAAACACAAGCACTCCTCCATTTGACAGGCCAATAAAGAGCTGACCCCAGCGATCGTGCAGACACATTATCTTCCCTCCAAATGTGTAAGAGTCTAATTTCAGTCCACTCTAAAAATTAAACAAGGCTTTTTAATTTCAATTCCTTACTAAACAAACAATATCATGTTAACTGCAAAGTTAATTTGTTTATGGAAATTAATGTAAGAAAAACATTTCACAGGGAAAATTACAACTTAATTACTTTTAAAGAAAATCAATATCCTCTAAAAAAAATTTGATGAAATGGCAAAATTACTACATTTTAAGTAATCATAATTAAACAGAATTGCATTTATTAATTAAAACCAACAATATTTCAATGGTAATAAATACCTAACGATTGATTGGCTAATTTCAACACATCTGTCTGAACATTTAATGTTATTGTCTAACCTGATTGTGGGACAATCATACTAAATATTTACCTTTTCATGGAATGAGACCAAAGTTTTCCCACATCCCCCAAGAAACACTCTGTCCACATTAGTGCTGCTGCCCTTGTTTGTTACCACCATGTACTGGGCTAATACAGACTCTGTGTTATACTCCATTATACATCTCTTGTCAGTTGTCTGCGAATGAACGGTTTTATTTTGCTAGCATTACTTAAAAACAGCATTTACGCACTTCATAAAACATGAGGGTTGTCTTTTCCATTGTACAGCTCATTTATTTTCTTTTAATTTTTGTTTATCCCGTATACCTACTGCAAGGCGCTGAATGACTTACATTTTGTAGCCTTTCTTATTTATTTAATTAAATTAGCATATCAAAAATCATACAGAAAATGGCACCCAAAAAATGTCAGAATTACCTCGGGATTGAATTTTCTGGCTAAACATCCGTTATAACAAACATAGACATGATCTTTATAGACCTGTATAGCAGTCACATTCAAATCAGGCCCTTTATACTGATCTGATTCAACAGGTGGTGGCTCTGATTCAACAAGTGGTGGCTCTGATTCAACAAGTGTTGGCTCTGATTCACCCGGTCTGGAATAAAGTTAGAAATAAAATCAGCAAAAACAAAAAGATCCTCAAAACTGAACTAATGTGTTAACAAGACAATCATTGATTGATTGGTGTCCTGCTTAAGGGTATTTGACCTATATAATGGCTAGGTATTCCAACAATAATTGACACTAGCACAACCAAGATGTGAAGCGTTTCCATAATGTTGGGAGATTTATTTTCCTCCAGAGCTAAGTAAAGACTGGCATTGCCATTCTTCAAAGGTACTGCCATTTGCCAGAGGGCAACAAGACAAATTTTATGTAGTTATTTTATTTATTATATTGCTGATTTAAACCATGAATTTAGTGGTTGTTTGCTTGTTTGTCATAGGCAGTGTGCCAGCCCATATGCTGAAGGAAATCTCTCATGCTGCCACTGGCAACAAACACAGATAAGACTGGACAATCAGAGAGTCCAATACCAAACTTCATACAGAGTGCACTAGGGCAACAGGAAGCCCTCTCCTAACAATCAGCCAGTGAACTGATCAGAACTGTCTTCATAAACCAGTAATGACCCTCCTTTTCTCCATCAGGATGTTATCCTTGTTAATTATAGTTTGTTTGTTTGTTTGTTTGTTTGTTTGGTGTTTAACGTTGTACTCAAGGGTATTTCAGTTATAAGATGACGGATTGTCCACTTCACACTGCACCTAGCCTTATTACGGTGGAAAACCGTGGGTAAAGCTCATAAAAACTACCCCCGCTATTGCCAGAGCCACAACATGTGACTCACTCATATACGGTACCTGATGGTAAACATATGGACTCGATCTAGTGAACAAAAAATCGAAGCAGGTTCAGTTTAGGAAGCGCACTCGGTACCACTAAGCCACGGCCATGGGCTATTAATTGTAGAGTTATAAGGGATGGACAGTTGACTGGATCAGACCGTATAGAATTATATCTAAATCATCAAAATTTGTCTTAAGAAGAACCTGCCTTTTTTCCCCCTTGACAAAACAAAATATCAAGACTACAGCCTTGATGCTGTTGAGTTTCAACAAGACACAGAACTCAATGTTAAGTTGTTCCGGTCAAAATTAATTATGATCAATTCAGAGTGAGCCTTAACATAAATGTTGTACTTACTGTTTATTTTTTCCTACCACATCCTTCTTAATGCTTTCGCTTTCATTTTTGACAAGCATCTGTTCAGTTGACCAATTTGTCAGTTTGGAATTTGAGACCGGACTTTTGCTTCTTGCAGTCTTGTGTATTTTTTCGTTATTCTTCTGCCCTGTGCTAATGTGAACATTAGTTTGACAAACCTCTAGATTTCTATTTACAAAGGATGTTTTTTCTTCTGGATTATCAGAACTAGATTCTGTCGTGAACAACATCTTTTCGTCTAAAGCATTGTGTCTATTTTTCCTTGTTCTCATTTTTTTATGCTTTTCCGGTGTTTTTATAGGAGGTGATAAACTCACATCTTCATCATCAGCAACAGGCATCTGGTAGTCTTCAAGGTCTGGTAAAGAATCACTGTCAGTTATACCAAACATGAATTCAGTTTTCTGTGGTTCTTTGGTAGGGCTAAAAAGGAATGGTTTCACAGAAGTGTCATTAGAGCTGGACTTCTTTTTCTTATTCTTATCCAAAGTTGGGTTCAAAGTATCCTTCTTAAGTCTTTGCAAAGCTTTCACGCGACCATCATTTTTCATTTTTTTTTTTTTCAGAGCCTTTTTTTCCCTTTGTTTCAACCTTTTGAGCTTTGATTTTGAAAATTGTACCATGGCTGCAGACACATTATCAGTTTTCTTTACTAGTGACACACAACATTCTTGAATTGGTTTAGGAGATGGGATAGTAGTAAGCATGTTACTTTTATCTGTCTGATCTTCAGTGGGAACTACATCATTTGCACCAGATGAGAGATTGAGGCAAGAAAGGAAAAATTCTCTTGATTTGGGATCATCACTACTATAAGTAAAGTCCAGTTCTGATGTTGAGGGTTCAGTTTCATTAACAGAGACTGATGATGTATTGACTGTTGTTATAGGCTGAATTGTGCCAGGACGTTGTCGAACTGCCAGAGCTTGAGTAAGTTCTGATATTTGAGTTTCAATGACCCCTGAAGCCAGTTTAGATATAATGGTTTTCTCATCATCACCAGATGTGAGAGTACCAATATACTGCATACAGAAACCTGGCAGCATATCACTGCTTATTCCTAACTTCTCCTTAACAAGAAGAGCACCAGCAGCCACTTTGGGGCTTACATTTGCACCTTTTTTAGATTTTCTTTTTCCGACTTGTGTACCAGTTTTTCTAAGCCGTCCTGTTTTGGTCAAGTTAGCTTGGTTTGACATGACTGAAGGCAGTGCAGAGACAGTTTCAGATGCGGACAGTTCTGTGGTCTTCTTAGAAATCTTTGCATTACGGTTCGTCTCCTCCCCCGTGTCAGGTGCTATTCTCTTCCTGTTACCTGGGCTTGAGATTACTGAAGCATTCAGCGCAGAAATACCAGTTGATATTCCTTCCTGGGCAAAAACTCCAGATGATATTTCTTCCTGGGATGAGACTCCAGATGATCGTCCTTCCTGGTTTGAAACTCCAGTTAATTGGCCTTCTTGGGCTGAAACTCCAGATGACTGTCCTTCCTTTGCTGCGCTTCCAGTTAATTGACCTTCCTGAAGCGAAGCATGACAGTTCAGAAAACAGCCATTTTGTGCACCTTTCGACAAGATTATCTCATTTGCACCTGATGAAATAATACTTTCTGACCCTTCCAGGAAAGGGATGGTTCTGTCCGTAGGGTTAGCTACCTCAGAACTATTAGAATTTGCACATTGATTTTCAGTAGTATTAAATTGTAAGTAAGCTGATACGTTTTCATCAAGAGAGTGTGTTGAATTGATCCCTTCGTACAAGTTGTTGACTGGCACATCTTTGGAAGTTGTTCTTTTCTTTTTGCCAGAGTGTCTAGAAACTGTGATGTTATTTGGAAACACCCCATTATTTGAAGTGGCGTCCGAAGATTCTGTAACTGGAATGGGAGGATTTCCAGCAGATGTTGACACAACATCTAAAAAATGGATAACAAGGAAAATTTTGCACTTTTTTCATTATGTTTCCCATAAGGTTAACTAATGTGCAAGCCCAATAAGTGAAGCCAACAGCTCTGACTCAATGATTGTCAACAAATGGGGGAAAGTTAAAAACAATAGCACAGCATGCAAATAATGATCCAATACAAATTGACAATGAATTGGATAGTGTTTAATGCTTAGTTTGTTTGTTTGATTGGGGTTTAAAGTCATACTCAAGGGTATTTCACTTATATGGGGATGGATTGTCCACTTCACACTGTTCTTTACCATATTATTGTGGAAAAACAGGGTGGAAACCTCGTAAAAACTACATACACAATTGCCGGAGCCACACCCTGGGACTCAAGTGGGGACATTCTAATTTTGGGACTGGCCACAGAAATAACATTTAAGACCCCCAGTGCTAAAGAATAATCCTCTGTCCCAACCGCTAGAAGTTATAGGGTTTGTTTGTACTCAAGGGTATTTCACTTATATGACGACATGCCAGCCCAATGAGTGAAGGAAACCACCCTCAACACCACTGGCAACAAACAAAGACAGGATGGGACAAATACAGGACAACAACAACAGCACATGATACAGACACCACAAACAGATCTGCTTCCAGTGTCTATGAAAAAGTGTGTAAGAAAACAAAAAGCTTTTTTTCCAAGGCACAAGCGCTAGACAAGAGCTTTTCACATGCATCAATATTTAATGACAGTAAATCATGTACTGTGTCTCCGTCACTGATTTGATCCACAGCTAAGGCTGTGTTTTCCTCCTGTACATTGGCTATACATAGAAGATGACTCGCTGACAGTCAAAGACAAGTCGCATGATATCAAACAAGTTTAACAACATTTAGAATGTGAAGAAAAAAAAAATCACACACAAAAAATTGGTCATGAAAACCTACTTTGTAAAATCAGCATTCTTTCTGAGCGCAAGGATTCTTCTTCTTTCACCAACTGGATAACAAGAACAAGATATTTCTACTGCTTCAAAAACTTTATCCTTGTATGAGAATTGTTAATGGTCTTGTTTTTCTTCTTCACAAACACAAATATTATATGGATTGAGACTTAAGTACTACTGTTGGACAACTTTTTCCATTTTCATCCAAAGACCAACTTAGATGCATGCCACTGAGAATTATCTTTGAAAACGAACATTATTTTTTATAAACGTACGTGGATAAATGATTAATTTAAAAGTATTTTTAAAAAGTTGTACATGTATAGAATGATTTACCTGAGCTTTATTCTGCTCTAACACCGCCAGCTGAATTTGGTATCTTAAAATACTTTTCTGAACCGTGGCCAGCTTGAGGTTGACGGCAGTGATATTTTGCCTGACAGCATCTTCCCGGACACTGAGCTGAAGCACTTTATTAACATTATCCATTGTGCCTGTTTCAATAGCCTTCTTTCCTGAAACACACACATGTGAAGTCTGTTAATATGTATATATGCAATACATAATGACTGATTGATAGTAAATATTGTTTGTTTATTTGATTGGTGTTTAACGTCGTACTCAAGGGTATTTCACTTATATGATGACGGATTGTCCACTTCACACTGTACACAGCATTATTACGGTGGAAAACCAAGAGTAAACCTCGTAAAAACCACCCCCGGAGCCACAACATGTGACTCGATCATATATCTGATGGTTGAAAGGCGGACTCGAACCCGTGAATGGTAAATTGAAGCATGTTCAGTTCAGGAAGCTCAATCTCTACCACTGAGCCATGGCTGTGGGCCCTACTAAATATTGTGTTTGTTTGTCTGATGCTCTTCTGTTTTCATATATCTTGTCATCAAGAAACAAAATCAGAATGATTTGTTATTTGCTCCATTGGGGTTTGTTGTCATACATAAGGTTATTTCACTCGCATGATGGTGTGCCAGCCACAAAATGTGAAGGAAATCACCCTTGACATGAATGGCAGAAACAAAGAGAAGACAGGACAAAAACAGGCCAAAATAACACTGAAACAGTTGATAAAATGTAGAAACTAAGGACAAGAGACAAATTGCTTTATTTATTTCAATGTTTTTCGGGGAACCTTCAGATCATTAGACGGTTTAGAGGAAAGCAATGATGTATGTATATAGAGAATGGACCATATTTAAACTATTTAAACAAAAGGACACATTAAGTGTTAATATAACAAACCTTTATCTTTTGTCTGGCTGATTTCATTTGACTTCTCCTGAGCTACAGATAGTTTTTGAACTGGTGATTTCTACAAATGTGACCAAATACAAAACAGGGTCTTATAATGGGGATATAAATTGTAGAAGCTACATCCTTAAAATATGTTATAAATGATATTTTACTATTAACTTGAGTAGTTTTGGTTTATTTAATCGAGGTTTAACGTTGTACCCAAGGGTATTTCCCTTATATGACACTGGATTGTCCACTTCACACTGCACCTAGCTATATATGATGGAAAACAATGTAAAAACCACCCCCATGTGCCGGAACTCGTGTGCTCATATACCTGACGGTTGACAGGTGAAAGGTACATCAAAGCAGGTTCAGTTTAGTAAGCAAACCCGCTACCACTAAGCCATGCCCGCAGGCCTGAGTAGTTTCAGAGTATGACAAAATCGGTGAAATGCAGACTGACATTGTCAGGTGTAAAATTTGGCTATGTGTGGCGTACCAAAACAATTTGACAGTAAATATTTTACTTATCATCAATGCCTTAATCGTTATAAATAGTGTAACTGTAATAAAGCTGATAAATCATTGATGCGATAGATAAGTAACAGGTCTTGAACTGGATGACCTGTGCTAATTTTAATCACTGCTTGTGAAAAGTGACACTTTGAAGTTAGCCTGCCAAATCAGGGACAGGAGCAATGTTTTATGGCATAATTAACAAAATTTGGTCCTGTAAAAATATTCATTTGAATTTGGCACTGCTTCAGACATTGATTGTAACATACATGTGCTTATGAAAAATAATCACTCATTTCAACTAAGGGTTAAAACATACTGATGGAATATAGGAGCCCGATGACAAAAATTATTTACAGGATATGTTTAAATATACTCTTGTTCTTTTTAACAACACAACAATGCAGAACTTATTTAATATTTTAAAACTGTGATCAAAAAATCATTGGTAGGAGTTTTTGGAAAATAAAAAGTAATGCTACAAAAAAGGAAATAAAGCTTACCTCTTTAGACTTTTTGGACTTTCCGCTCTGTGTGCTCCAGTAAGACATGCATGCCATTGTTATGGCTGGATCTGTTGAAGTACTTTCAGCATGGGTTGCAACAACAGATCTCGCTGGCAATGAACTGTATTGTGAGGTATGTAATAACGGAATAGCTCTTGAAGATACAGGATTTTTGGGTTGTGAAAGTACAGGATTTGTGGGTTGTGAAAATACAGGTTTCTTGGGTTGTGAAGGTACAGGATTCAAGGGTTGTGAAGATACAGGCTTCAGGGATTGTGAAGATACAGGATTTAAGGGTTGTGAAGATACAGGATTTGAGAGTTGTGAAGATACAGGCTTCGGGGATTGTGAAGATACAGGCTTCGGGGATTGTGAAGATACAGGCTTCAGGGATTGTGAAGATACAGGATTTGAGGGTTGTGAAGATACAGGCTTCGGGGATTGTGAAGATACCGGCTTCGGGGATTGTGAAGATACAGGATTTGAGGGTTGTGAAGATACAGGATTTGATGGTTGTGAAGACAATGATTCCTTACAGACTGTTGCTGGTGGCAGAGTTACATGTAAATTTGTCTTTTGAAGCGTGGAAGGATTACGGGATAACATTTCTTTCAACAATTGATGTCTAGAATCTTTTGCATGGTCAAGAAGAATATTTTGAGCAATGCTTGGACTTGATACAGAAGTGCAAATAGTTCTTAATTTGTTCACTTTTTCTGCTGATGTTGTACTTATTGCTTTTGAAGCCCGTCTTGAATATGAACAATGAACTGTTTTTTGAGAAGTTAATAAATCTGATGATAATTTTATCGGCAATGATGTTTCCGGTACAACTGATTCTGTATCAGAGGGTTTAAGAGTTGAGGTTACAGAAATGGCTGCCCCATTAGATTCTAAAACTGAAAGCGTTGAAACCGATATTTGTGAACTATTGGATGAACTTGAGACAGTATTCTTTTCATTTGAATTAGTGTCACATAATCTGACATCAAGTCTCATAGATACAGTGCTACTTGGGGTAGATTCTACTGTAGAACATGGTAGTCTGCCAGCAGTCTCTTTGCTGAATTCTACCCAACTTTCCTTCGCAGTCTTATATGAAGACTTGGCCATGTTCCCTACTTCTGAGAAAGTGGGAAGTATGGGTTGTTCATCTGCCTCGACTTTGTAGGACATCTGTTGGAGAAAAACATCTAATTGATCACTAGATTGAAATGCATCAGGTACAGATTTTATGACTTCTTCTGGTTGTCCAGTACCATCAAACATCTGCAATGGTGACGGCAAAGTCTTTTCAACTGATCTATCTTCTGGAGACACAGTATTAGTACTGCTTGGATTTGAAAAACCTTTAACAGATGAATTTTGCACTTTGTCTGGTACAGTTGTTAAAATTGCACGGTTTGGACTTTTTGTGTTTTTAAATTTGCCTAACACTGACAATAAATTGTTGAGATCCGCATCTGAGCTTGTCCCAATTTCAGCATTGTTGCTGTGATCAATAGTAGCGTGGTTAGCCTTTTTTATATTATCACAGGGTAGCTTAGTGGCCGTCAGAGTAACAATTTCTTGTTGAATCTCAAATGGTAGTTTCTCTAACTGAATCTCACCGTTTGGTTGGGGATTATCTTCAAACATTTCAGACAACTGAAGATTTGCTACCGAAACTGACCTTTTTGATGATCCTTTGCCATGATTACGCATCATTTCTGCAAGTTTATATTTACTGCGGCGTGACCGAGGATCATTTATCAATCTTAATAAGCTTTCCTTATTTATTGTCGCCCTCATTTGACTGTCGAGTTCCAACTTCTCTACATTATGTTTGCTTTGAGCTAATGCTGGGGGTATTTTTAAACTTGAAGTTGATTTTCTTGCAATTAGATACCGTGAGGGACTAACTTTGAGAGGTGTCGTCTTCAAATTGATGGCTTTTTTAGATAAAACTGATATAGATCTTGCTGTTCTTGAAAAAGAGCTTGATCTTTTAATTGTTCTGAGTTTATCAGTGGAAACCTGGGTCAGTCCTGTGCCTGACCTTTGTACTAACATAGGTGTCTTTTTCCCACCTGCTGAACTTGTCTTCTCTGCAGAACCAATTGTTGATGTAGGGTCAACTACTTGATGTAACCTTCCTTTGATATTAGGCTTAACAGAACATCTTTCTACATGTACATGTGGCTTTCCTTTTTTAGCCTGGCTCACAGACGATCTTTTAGAAGCCTGGTTTACAAAAGATCTTCCTGAAGCCTGGTCATCATGTGACTGCCCAATGTCAGCCTTGTTAACAAAAGATTTTTCTCCAGAATGATCACCATATGCTTTTCCTTTGTAACCCTGGTTAACAAAAGATCTTTCCGAAGTATGATAACCACTTGATTGTCTTTTATTAGCCTGGTTCCCAGAAGATCTTTCTGCAGCATTGTAACTATGTGATGGTCCTTTATTAGCCTGGCTTGCAGAAGATCTTTCTGCAGGACGATAACCACTTGACTGTCCTTTATTAACCTGGTTCACAGAAGATCTTTCTGCAGGACGATAACCACTAGAATGTCCTTTATTAGCCTTGTAAGCGGTAGATCTTTTTGCAGGACGATAACCAAATGGCTGTTCTTTGGTAGCCTGGTTCACAGAAGATCTTTTTGCAGAACTATTTGCAGAACTATTAACTGTATACATGTTTCTTATTAACGGCTTTTCACAAGGTGGTATGTCCCTTGAGTATCTATTTCCCCATGGTCCGTCATTGCGACTTGAAAACCAAAGGTCTTGTTCATTGTAGTTAATATGGTGCGATTGGTTGTGACAAGGGTAAGAGTTATTCCATGAGCTGTTAAAATAATTATTTCTGTCTAACTGATTTTGATAAGGTTGTGGATGACCTCTCTTCTTTTTGGCCTTCCTACCATTATGTTCACTGTAGTTGTTCATTCTGCCATCCATTCCGTTTCTTGCTTATTGGTTCCAGTTAAAATAGACGTCAGCATTACTGTTGAGAATAAATGAAAAATTGACAAATGACAAAAAATGTATTTGTTTGATAAGGCTTTCAGGTTGTATTAGATATGTTTTTTGTTTGTTTCACTGGGGTAAAATGTCGTATTCAAGAGTATTTCATTTACATGACAAAGGATTGTCCACTTCCCACTGTTCCTTGTCTAGTTCATTAAAAAAACAAGAAGAAACCTCGCAAAAACCACCAACCCAATTGCCAGAGACACACTGGTTGACTCACTGATATACTTGAAGATCAACAAAAGGATTCAATCCTTTGAACAGTACATTTAAGTAGGATTAATAAGCGAACTTGCTAGCCATTAGGCCAAGGCGTATTAGACACCATTTCACTAATATCACTGGTACCTTAGAAATACATGCCAGGACAATCACAAGACATAATTCAAATCCCACAAACAGATAAGTCTATGTGAACACAGCAAAACAGTCTTTGCTTGGAATTAGTTTATTGATTGATTGGTGTTTAGCACCCTGATTAAGGATATTCCACTTACATGTATATAACCAAAAAGTGAACAGCTAAACAACCATAATATTCAGGACAATTAATATTCATCCATAGCTGAAAGTATAAATTGTTTCAAAAGGCAACTTGTAGGACATATTCATTTTAACAATTGCAAAGTGATCTGTCAGAAATATACACTGTAGAAGGTTTTTCAAATGTGTAAACAAATAAAGCTTTTTGTACGTTCAATGTTATCTTATTTTGACATTGACGTATAAAATGAAAAGCCCCACCCACCCGCATGTGCTGTGAAGCTGCCTCAGAATCGGTTTCCAGACTGAAAGAGTGGCTAGAACTAGATTATGATTGATTTATGATGCATTAACAGTGATTGTCATGAACCAAACAAAGACAATGTGTCTTTATGGACAGAGTTTAATGTTAATGACGGGACAGAAAAGAAACTATTGATATGCAAAAGACAAGACAATTTGAAACAGCTCAGCACATGAAAGGTTACACATTTCAGAGGTATAAAAAGGATTTTCAAACTGTTTAACTGAAGGTCTGGGAGAATAAAATATTAGTTGGTTAATTGTTTATCTGTTTGTTTGATTGGAGTTTTAATGTCGTACTCAAAGCTGATCACTAAATACACTAAAATGACAGTTTTCCACTGGTGACTGAATGCTGTTCCTTGCTAACTCACAATGGAAACCCCAATGGAAAAACAACGCTTCAATAGGCGGAGCAATATACATGAATAAAAAATTGGAAAAAAGCTTGTATTAACACATTAAACTAGATGCCCAAGGGTAACATGTCGAGCCCTTCTTATTATAGAGACTGTTTAGGACAAATTTTAAAAAATATATTCCTAAATGAATAAAGAAAAATATAATGGCCTTATTGTACATTACAGTACCTTTTCGAAAGTGCAGGCTTCTTAAACCAAAATCTTTCAATTCACTTTCAAGTTGTCTGTTGTACTCTTTCTTGCTTTTGATCAAAAAAGATGTTTGCATTTGTAACGAAGTTACAGACCAGACAATGCTGATCACAGCATTTGTCTTAAGTTGACCTCTCTGACCTTGACATACCGAGCACTACAGCCTTTTTGGCATTTAATCTTTCTCTGGGACCTTGACCGTGAAGTAAATTATATGGGTCGTGTATGCAACACACCACCGCATTTAATCTATCTATGTGACCTTGACCTTGAAGTAAATTACATGGGTCATTTTCGCGACACACCGCCTCATTGTAACGTACTTATGTAACAAAACTATTTTAAAATCCTTCGATAAACAACAAAGTTACAGCCCGGACAAGGTCTATTACAGCTTTTTGGGCATTTAATCTATAGCTGTGACCTTGACCTTGAAGTAAATTACATGGGTCATGTACGCGACACACGCCTCATTATGATGTGCTTATGTGCCAAGTTATTTAAAAATATTCTGTTAGAGAAGAAAGTTACAGTCTGGACAAGATCAGACGGACGGACACACACACACACACACACCCACACACACACACGCACACACACTAAACTGCCAGTTGTGACAGCCATATCGAGCTTACCGCAAGCGGGCTCGACAGAAATGATGAGTTGGTCTCCTGATGATGGCGAAACAAATGCTGAAATATTTAAACAAAATAAAGTTATTGCTTTTCCGAATTACACATGTTGAGTACTATGTCAAACTTTGCAGGACAACCACATATATTGTTGCGAACAAAGTGTATATAACTTTCATTGTTCATTTTTTAAATGGTCCAATCAGTACAAATGAAAGTAAAATAAAATTGAATCGGGTAACAGTTCCATTCAAGGAATATTCAAACGATCGTTGTCTAATAAACACAAACAGAACATGACACAAAGAGTTCACTTGTTTACTGAAACTTTTACTGGCACCGGTAATCATTAAAACACTATTTGTTAACAACAGAATGATGTAATTTATGGCTTTATACCAGGCTAATTAGGCGGGTTAGATCACACCTTATGGGGCATGTTTGGGATTTCTGCCCAGTGGTAGTCCGCATTATCACAACACTTCTGTTTGTTTAAACACTACACCTGGGAGTTTAAATCAGAAGATTGGCTAATTAGACTAGAAAGGGTTGAGCTGTTTTGCTTACCACATTGACTCTAGTTATTACACAGTAGAAAATCTCATCACAACAGGTTAAACACACGTTTGTTTTAACATACAAATGAGGGTAAGCAAATCTTGCAGGTGCATTACCTGATGATCTTTATTCGGACATATCCATGAGCCGGGCACAACATACATATTACCTGTGCCCTGGACAAATCCTGTGCTTCGTGTCAGTACTGCCGTGCAAATGGGGTACGAATTATTATTTAAGAAAATTATTGGGAGTTAGAGGATTGTATGGGATGTAGAAGAATTGGTGAGGCCAATTAATACCTTACAAAAAATTTCCAAACACATACGTGTATTTTGCTCAAAACAGAAATGCCTCAGTATAATGGGAGTCTCGTAATGTTCCAAAAAGGGGCAGTGATAGCGGTCCTCTGATGTCAAAACGGTCGAGATTCACTGACGTTTTACTAATGTCACAATGCAAAAATGTGTTTGACGCCATGTAAAAGCTCCACCATTATGAATGTTCTGACGACAGAGGACCGCTTTCCAAAGATAAAATTACCTCCCTTGCCAACTTCCCGAGACATCCATTCGACAACGATTATAGCAAACATCAATTAAGATACCTGATATCAGAATTACCAGCAAGCCAATGACAAATTGATAGACAAATAACGGTTCTCGTTACTCTAGTTCCGATTTGATAAATTATTACTGTTATTATTAATCCTTTTCGAGTTGGAGTTGGAATTGTATACTTCTAGACAAACCCAGATGTACGATAATGTATGTACTATACATAAAGCGTAGCTGAATAATTTGTTTGTGTTTGTTAGAAGGTGAAGAATAACAGTGTTAGGAAAAATCTGCAATTGAAACCCGTCCATGAGTCGAGCATTAAGCAAGTGTTATTCCAAAATAAAGCAAATACTATTAAAGCGCAGGTGTATTTTATAACAAGTGATATAAACACTTTAGTACTAGGGGTTTTAGAGAATCAGTAATCAGTTGTCTAAATTAGATGACAACACCAGGAAGGACGGATGTGGGAAGAGAGTTTCCAGGAAGGGGCCACAAGATTAAACAATTGTGTTCGTTTAAAGACTGTAAATTTCACCACCCTCACTGCTTTACGGCACACGTTATTGCAAATTATACCAAAAGCAAAATTGCTTTATCATAAATATGGTGTTGCTTATTACTAGATATTATATTTATTCAAAGCGGTGTCAAGATAAACATGTCTCATTCCAAGAACTACAGTTAAAAATCTGCCAATAGTTTAAAATAGAAAAATATATTCACTTAAAAAATAATGATTTAGAAAAGTTGAATACACTTTGGCACAGATGGCGAGCTTTGTTCTGAGGCTCCTTTTTATAGTTTATCTTTTCACCCATTTAGGTAATAATAATATACTACCCATGGCTATAAATGAATGTTTGTTTTGAATATTGACATTTTCATGCACCTGTAAAATATTCTACCACGTAAGCTAGTTTTAACACAAGAGCAATATGATTTGTTAAAACAGTGATTTTGAATGAATATTGGAATAATAAAATTAAATTTAAAAAAATAAAAATAAAAAATTGCTTTATCAAATAAGAATTGTATTGCATTGTATGAATGATGCCACGTTTGTAACAAATGTTTGCTTTACAAAATAGTGAGTGCCATTTTGGCTAACAACATTTAACCGTAGGTGTTTGGTTTGCATATACATAAGTTCGTTTTATAATGAGTGATAGGACTGGTGTCAGCTTAATGGGGGACGTCTAAACCACCGACTACAAACAAATGTGAAGTGGACACAAGAAGCAACTATCTTGTACAAGTCAAACGGGTATATTTGCAAAGAAATATCAAACTAATCTGTTTGGATTTGCCCTTCTTCTTCGACCCAGAAACGAACCGCCCGACTCCCCCTTCTTCTTCGACCCAGACACGAACCACCCGCTCCGCCGTATCAAATTCGTACGTCATATCGAATTTGTTTGTATGACTGATTCGGGTTTAACGTCGTACTCAATGTTATTTCACCTAGTTGACGTCAGATTGTCCACCTTAAATTGGACTAGCCTTAAAAAGGTCAGAAATCGGGACAAACCCAACACCAATGTATGCAAGTGCCTGACTAGTTGTGCGTAACAATGGGTATAGTTAGATTCAGGTATCGTCAATGCAGTCTTACGATTTATTGGCAATATAATCGACCACATTTAGTGGGCAACACCGTATATAGACCACTGAATAAGATTAGAGTTGCCTAATATACTATTTTATGAGCAACCGACTGCCGAACGGGTTTTATGTTCTACAACACATGATTTATAATGGGGTTTTTTTTATCCACGAAATCGTACCAATGCTAGAGTCAGCAAAGGGTGTGATGGATGACTCAGGTATAGTAGTTCTATTAAATGCTTTTTTTCAACAATTTAATATTTTAATGTATATTCATGATGAGTGTACCAATTAATTTCGCGTTGTACGAATAAGGCAGACATATTAAACAGCAATAACCCGAAAACGACTTGGATAATGTGTGTTGAATGGAACTGTGAGAGCTTATTTGTGACTGATATTGGAAGCCCTCCAATGATCGTAGTGTAACGCCAATCGCTTAGATTTTCAACACATATGCATGTCTCTAGACTCGCGGGATTAGCAAGAATAATGCTACTCCAAAGCCATAAAAGCATGGGACACCGCGAATAGTGTCAAATATTCACTAACATAGACACAATTAGAGAGAAGAAAAATGGATACTTTTTCTGAGTCAATTGACAGCTAAGATCGTCTGCCATATCGTCTGGCTGGTCAACGCGTTTATCTGATACCAGACAAAGGTTCTATCGGTAAATTACTATGCACGATAAATCCTCTGACCGGAACTCGAAAGACTGGGAAACATTTTCCGAATACATGGACTATGTACATGGACAATGAAAATGCGATTTGTGTATATTAATGCCGTTATTACGGCATTCCCTCCAAAACAGTATAGCTACTTTTTTGTTGATGGTAGTTAGCAATTATATCTTCTTGTTTATCTAAATTCGGCCGGTTGCACCATTTTTTGGAAACCACAGCAGAAACACAGAGTAAAAAATTTATGTGAAAAAATCATGAAGTAAAAAAATACTTTTCAATAAATCGACCTACAGTCTTGTCAGGTAAATTGGTAAACATGCAGTTCAAACCAAGTTAATTCCCAATATATACAAAACGACTGACTTCCTTCGATAATTGTTACATAACAACACTTCGTTATACAGGAAGTAGGTTAATATACTCTCGTTCGACCAATAATGGCGTAATATTAATTGGGTGACATATAATATAACAATTTTGTTCCTTCTCTTTTAATGACTTGATAGTACAACTTCCAGCATCTGGCTACCGACAGTTAAGTCTGAAGTATGCTCATAGGGGATTTTGAAGAGACGAGATCAACAGAAGGTAGACCAATTAGCTCGAGGTTTCACCTGGACTAACAATTCAATACGTATCATAATGAGGTGTAAGGATATTCAAATGATGTAGTAGTACAAATATGTTTGTTCTCCCTCCATAACTTCATGTTCCAAATCGGCTGCAGACGGTTAGCTGTGAAACATATTCAAAAGACATTTTGTAGAGACGAAGTGAACAGTATATAGCCCAATTAGCAGCGGGTGTCACCTGGTACTTTCCTGGTTTGATTCCAAATCATTGTAAAGAAACTCAAAGTGACGGGTGTCAGTTTGTTATCGTTTTCTATCGTCTGGGCGATGCCCTTTACCCAATTGTAAACAATCACGGAGTTAGACAGCCTGCTGTGCGGCATTACGTCCACTTATATCGTTATTTTGCGATAACACTTTCTGTATCTGAACTCCTTTGGAAACAGGTCAGGTGACTGTGGTCTACATGGCCGACATTGACTGTTAAAGATTCGGTGCTTTATTTTGTGGGTAATCACTCGATTCCTGGACGGGTTTCAACCTGCAAATTTTCTGTTTAAATTAGTAAAGGTTGTGGTATCCTCGAAAAACTTATCTCCTCAAAAGTCACTTCCTTAAAAGACACGCAACAAAAACAATTATTTAAATTTATTCAGTTTCCCAAATATACATTCACAGCTTACGACTTGATCTGTTTATTCAACAAATTTGTAATGTGCTATGGAAATCAAAGACTTTTGTTTATATATTCCACTGTCAGGCTTTTAAATATGTAGTTTCCAAAAAAACCAATTCCGTATGTGCTTCAAATAACATAGAATCTTACTGTAATTAATACAGCATACCTAGTTATTGCTTATCCCGGTTAAAAGCACAATATAACTTTACAAAGGCACATAACCAACTTACTATATGCAATAATTCACATCCATAAGTGTAACAAATATTAGAACTTTGGAAATGGGTTTATCTTTAGCTTTCCTGAAAGTATGGACTTTATCAGCAACGCTGTCCTGGCTTTCTCATTAATGTTTATTGACAGGTGTCTGATCTTGTGGATGTAGAACCATAACACCTTTCAGTCTATAATGTATGAGTTGTATGTTTATGCATGCTTGTGAGTACCAAATGGTTTCGCATTGTAGGAATACGGTAAAAAATATATCCAAATAAAAAATGCCATGTAAAAAAGCAAAAACCAAATATGACTTAGATCAAGTGCGTTACATGAGAGCTCGGAAGCTAATTTGTGACTGACATTTGAAGCCGACAATTGATCGTGTTATAACGTCAATCTGTGAGATATTCTACCCACATACATAACATTGTATGAGAACAATTGACAAGAATAATGCTACCATGCCAGATAAGTATGGGACATAGAAAAGTGTGTCAAATATTCACCAATATAGACACTATTACAGAGAATTCTGAATTAATTGACAGCTTAAATCGTCTACCATATCGTCCGGTTGGTCATTGCATTTATCTGACCAATACCAGACATTGGCTCCATCGGTAAATTACTACTCGTGATAAATCGGTTGACCTGAACTCGCTTGACCAGTTTGGGTGCAACGACAGAACTATGTAGTATGCTTTCCTTTCTATATATATGTCAATTACACCCAAATCTGGTTCTGTTGGTTTCAGTCTCAAATTTGATGTTAATGTTCATCTGTGTAAAGCCATCCCATCTTTTTAAAAACTGACGAAGCTGATGAAAAAAATGTCTAGATATAATTGTCTTATCCTGGCTGTTACTTTCAGACACAAAGTACATAACAGTATTAACACTAGCACAACCATAATATGGTAAACGATTTGATACCATTGGATAGTTAATCTCTCCCAGTGCTCAATAAAGACAGGATTGCTTCTCGTCAAATAAACTGCCTTTATCCAGAGGGCGCCTGCTGTGTGTGTTAGTGTGAAAGTTTAGATACATTAGTTTTCCTGTACAAATATACAGGAGTTTATTCGTTTACACATCACGTTCACAACCTGATTTCTTTGCCTATTGCACCGGGCAGTATGACCACAGACCGTCCAATAAAATGCAGTGTGATGTCCAGCTGTATTGCCACACCGCTGTGTCAAATGATCACAGTTTCTATAAACTATATTTATGACACCAAAGGCAGCAGGAAACTGAGAAACATTTTCTGAATACGTGCACAAAAATTCTACAATGAAAATGCGTTCTGCGTTCCAATAAAAAATTAGCACAACAATCCTTCCAAAACAATATGGGTATTTTTGTATCATCTCAAATTTCTGCTCGTAAGCAATAATGATTTTCTGATAATTGAAATTCGACGTGCCTACTTTCCGACCGAATTAATGCAGTGGAAACATTGTTTGAGAATTGGTTGACAAGGTGTCCGGTATGTTTCCCACTGCAAAAACACAGAGAGCTAAATTTAAGTGAAAAAAAACCCTCCCATGATATTACCCACGAATTAAGTAAGTTCGGTGAAAGAATGTCACAGAAAACCTTGTAGGAGAGTAGCCTGATTGAAAATCAAATCCAAAGCTGAAAAATTAAAAACCTAGTAGTGTAATTGATGTATTTGTGAGTTGCTGAGAGTCACTAAAACATTTTACCAAGAAGTTATTTACATAGGGTATCAATGTGAGGGTAGCAATAGAGATATCCAGGTGTTTGTATGGACACATTACATTCATTGGACGGTTGCTTGGAGAAAAAAACGGCTAGTTTGTTGGTTCGTATTTTGTGCTTCATTCATAAGCTCTCGAGACAAAGCCTGGCCTTTAATAATACTAATATGTATAGTTCTTAATTATTGCGGATCCTACATCTTAGACATATTCATTAGGCCATGAGTAATTAGCCGGCTGAAGTTGGCTCATAGTTCACAGTTTCTTATTCCCCTGAATTTAGTTCCCTGTTCCTTATTCCCCTGAAGTTAGTTCCCAGTTCCTTATTCACCTGAAGTTAGTTCTCAGTTCGTTATTCACCTGAAGTTAGTTCCCAGTTTGTTATTCACCTGAAGTTAGTTCCCAGTTCCGTATTCACCTGAAGTTAGTTCCCAGTTCCGTATTCACCTGAAGTTAGTT
>JAVFBW010031080.1:0-18375 GCA_034783835.1 Mopalia ciliata
TGTGTGTGTTTGTGTGTAGAGGGCCTCAGGGTAGATCAGCATTTTGCTGACTGAGTGTACTATGTACTAACCCTCTGAAAATAAAGTTTGTATTATTATTATTATTAGAATGATTAAGAAATATGGCTAATATTAAATAAATCGCATTGACACAGCCTTATATCTAAGTTATTTTCTAAAACTTTTCAGTATACATGTACATAGTTGCCAATAGTTATCACAAATTATCGATATATTTGCATATAGCCTTATGTCAACGAAATAATCCGGAATTTCGAAAAAAAAAAAAGTTGTACAGGTGTAGATCTTGAGAGGTTCATCAGATTTTGACAAATTATCATCATAGTATGATTGATGTTTTAAAGAGGTTCGTATGGCCTTCGTACTTTTGTATCTTCGTTTAAAATCTATTTCAAAACACATGCTTAAAATAACTATTACAAGGAGTAGTCTATGTATGTTCTTTTACATCGGCAACCTAATAACATATAATTTATTAGACCATTTGACTGTCTACATCAATGTCATTTTTTTAATTTTTGGTAAATCGTGTTATCTATGTAAACTGGGTTTGAGCCTGAATCATTAATTCTAAAATATAATTGGCTTGTACCCTGCTTTAATGAAAAAAGGTATAAGACAATTCAAAGACAACACAGATTATTATTTTGATTTATTTTGGAAGGGTCTCATTTACTGCTCCAGTTGTCCTGTTTAACAATTAACAAACCAATCTGTGTTGGTTGCAAAAGCGCCCAGTTATCGCCAATGACCTGAAAGCGGTCCGGTTTAACAAAGAACAAACCATTGTATGAGGGTTGCAAAAGTGACCTAATAACCTAAAAGCGGTCTTACTCACTTATACTAAAAGACGCCACGAGGCATATGGCACAAGCAACATACATGGCACAAGTCCCATCAATATGTTCAATACTGAACTATCAGAAACATTCAGGTGATATCCACTTATTGTCTAGACATGGTTCCTAAATCTATTTGTCAAGTCTGTTTTGTTCGTTGATTCTACACGCTTGGTAGGACAGCAACCGCAGACTGAATACCAAATGATATCGCTAAATCGGAGTGCAGTGGGAAATATCGATTGACCAGTATATGGTCTGAAAAGATTTTATAATATAATAAGTCTTTGCAATATTATAGTGAGGGTCAGATAACAATTCGAATAGAAGAAATAATTACGGACAACACCGTCCTCTTTGGCAGCGTTTGTCCGTTTAGATATACAGTCGTTAAAAGCGATAGGCAGTTCAAGCCATTCGTGAACACAATCCGGATGAGCGTAACTGTCACTTGTCAATAAAAAGTACTCGAGTTTTGTCCCCTGTTAATCACCAAGACTGACAACAAAGAATTTACACGGTCGTATGATTGCCACAAGTCTGAGACGAGATCCATTTTATAGGTCATTCAGCACTCTTGTAAATACCAAGGCGCAAATCGGTTAGTGGGTACTTTCGTGAGATGTCGAAGGGAAGACACGCAGTCGAATACACAGATCAGCGTATTTTTTATTTGGATCAATGCTAAGTACACTTTTATTTGGGCCATTTGAAAAAGCTGTTTTCTCTTCCACATCCAAGTCACTTGCACATTGGTGGAATAACACCGTATTATCATCAATCAGCAAACTTCTTAAGAGGAACTGTTTTCAAAACAGATAATTTCTGTCTTTTGTCGGAGTTTCTTACCATGCTAATTAAGACTGGAGCGCTAGTCCATCGTGTCATAAGTCCATATAACACTGAATAGTTTTCTTTCAATTTGCTTCAAATCAACATTGACTTTGAATTTGGCAGTCACACCAAATTCCTATCTGTGTTCCAAGATAAATATTTTATTTCTTGCTGGTCACACAGTTCTCTGTATAGGGATTGTGGTTTGAGCTAGCCTGATATGGATTCTGGCTAAATTGCATTCAGTTTAGCGTCGCATTAATTGACTCACGACTGTTATTGAATATGCCAAATATTTTTTGTTTATCACATGTCTAGTTCATTCACGTGACAGTTTCATCACCAAATTAGATAAGTTTCGTCATCAGTTATTACTTCACCAACTATTTGTCTGCACAAATTTCGTTTCGATAACATGTTTTCATTTGTCAAATGAAGGAACCCCATTATTTTTTATAATTTTTTTTATAAATTAACTGATACACGGTTTACTCATCATATATGCGGAATCGTTCATCACAGTCAAGAAGGTTGAATAAATAAATTGTTGTAAAAAAATGTTATTCACAAGAAAAGGAGACAGACATTTTCTGACAAAATCCCTGGAAGATGCTGCACACTTGATCTTGATTTATTAGGTTCAATTGAACTGAATTTAATTTTAACTCACTGAAACAATGACGCTGGCTGTTTGATTAAACATTGAAAACTCCTTTGAAGCCACATCAATATTGCTGTGGATTCTGTGGATTTGCTTTACCTTTATACCTTCAATATGGTTTTATTGTTCAATACATCTTGTTTTAGGGCATCCTTAAATGTGTTTGTCCTTGAGCAAATAAATATTGATTTATTTCAAGCAGACCCAGTAAGAAAGAATACATTTATTGTGTGACCGGTAAGTGACACATATTGTGACACCTCAAGTTAGCAAAACAGAAAAATACAGACAGACGAATCAAAGTTCTTTAATAATTGATTTCCCTTCAGAACAGATCATTATATTTGAGATAAAGAAAATTTTTTCAATTTATTTTTTCTCTCATTGAACTGAATGCCACTTTAATTCACTGAAACAATGAAGCTGGCTGTTTGATATTGAAAACTCTTATTAACTCACATCAATATTGATGTGTGTTCTGTGGATTTGCTTTACCTTTATACCTTCAATATGATTTTGTCGTTCGATATGTCTTGGTTTTAGAGCTTCCTAAAATGCATTCGTCCTTGAGCAAATAAATATTGATTTATCTCAACCAGACCCAGTAAGAAAGAATACATTTATGGTGTGACCGGTAAGTGACACATATTTTGACAACTCAAGTAAGCAAAACAGAAAAATACAGACAGACGAATCAAAGTCATTTAATAATTGATTTGACTTCAGAACAGATCATTACATTTGAGATAAAGAAAATTTGTTCAATTTATTTTTTCTCTCATTTCGAGTTCACAACAATGGTCATTATTCTTCTGTGACTACTGAGAAAATAACTGACTAAGACAAAACAACATTACAGCTTTTTAAATAAAATACGTCCATCAAAACAAATATGCTCACAACATATTCTTTAATCCCTTCAACTCTCTGTCTTAAGAACAACAGGCATCTCTTGAATTGAACTGACTACTAACTAATTTTTTGCAGCTAAATCTATGGCGGAGAGTGTATGCAAAACAAGGCTGTCAGATAACGAATGGTGTGTTATTGAAGAATGTGTTGCTTTATTATAAAGGCATCAAATTGCCTAGAATAGGTCTGCTTTGTGTTATCAATCAGGGCTTTTATCTAACAGCGTTTATTTATAATTACGGGGATTATTAAAATGCGATGAATTACAATCTAGCATTACACCGAAAGATGAATGGCAGTGAGGTGGGTGTAATTAGAACAATTCCTCTGATGTTGACCACATGTTATTACTAAGAAATGTATTTTGCGTATGTTTTTTCCTCATATTCTACATGTGTGAGGACTTATTACATAAGACACCATTCAATTTCATTAATGCTGGGCTCCCGGGAAAGCTTCATGCTGCCCGGGCGCACTTAAAGCTAACAACGTGTATGTATAACTATGGGCCTTAATATGCGGTGAATTTCAATGAAGCATAAACAGAAAGATGAATGACAGCACGGTAGGCAGTAATTATAACAATTCCTCTGATGTTGACCACGTGTTCTTACTAAAAAATGTATTTTGCATATGTTTTTTTTTGTTTATCCTTTTATTCTACATGTGTGTGAGTATTAAATAAGACACCATTCAATTTCATTAATGACGGGCTCCCCTAGGGAAGTTCCATGCTGCTCTGCACACTCAAAGCTAACAACGTGTATGTATAACTACGGGCCTTAATATGCGGTGAATTTCAATCAAGCATAAACAGAAAGATGAATGATAGCACAGTAGGCGTAATTTGATCAATTTATGTGATGATGACAACATGTTCCTGGTCTGAAATGCATTGTGGCAATAGGACGTGATCTTGTCTTCCACTTTATCATTTGTGGTTTCAATACATCCCATTAAATTCAGGGGGGGGGGGGGGATGTATCGTAAAGTTTTGCATGTAATGACTTTATTTTATTTCCATCATGATATATGCCTGCAAAATATTGTCACATCTATTTGTTATTACATTGTAAAGTATAACGGTGTACTTTTTGAAACATCACGTTTGCTCTGAATCATTGCCTTTGTATTTATACAAATTTGAAACGATTACATTTCTGTGGACATAATAGCCTTATAATGACTTGACATAATGATTGCAATGATCCCAACAAATTTAGACATGTCAGCAAAAGACTGTCCTGTCTGAGTTAGTTTAACATGTGCTGGTTCCCCGAAACTTCTGTTGGTTTTTTGTTAGGGTAGGAACGGTTAAGTTGAATAGCAGCCATTAAATGATTTGATGTTGTCAATGTAAGTCCGCTCACATTGAATGTCCTAAATCCTAACCATTGAAATTCTGTCAGCTAGATGTTATCACTACAATTATCTCTTTGAAATTCTAGACAGCAGTTGTTAACGTTCATCGCATGCTTTACTGACTAGATTATATTCGATCGATACACTGTGAGGATACTTTTTAGTAGAATCTCATTCCTAGATATAGTTTGGAACTATTTACTTCCGAAAGACTGATCCAAAGAAATGGACCACACTAGTAAGGAATGCTAACATAGACCATATCACAGTTGACACCACGGCCTGGTTATTAGTCTAAGGCCCTCTTTGAACTAAAATAGTATTCATTAACTGATGGTCATCTGTTGGTTTTAAATTATGTGATTTAAACACGCTACGTATTTCACTTTACATTATGTATAAACGTTGTGTAGAGGAAGCCCAAATTAGACACTTTTCTACATCAACTAATCTGAATTCTTGCCCGTTGAAAATTAAGGTCTTGCTGGCTCAAAAGGAGCCAATTTTTTTTATCTCTTGGATAAAAAGTTATGTATTGAAATTTTATGTTGGTGATTAAATAATTCGTAATTCTAATTACAAACATTTAAAATTTGAGCCTGTAATTTAGTTTTACCTTAATATTATCCAAGCGGTAAAACTTTAATTCGGGCACTTCAGTTTTAAGCACTCTACATTTTTCATTGCGCATTTCTAGAGAACTATTCATGTTACAACTTTCAAATTTGTACCATTGTAAAGAGCATAATGTGATATTGTAAACTGTGGCTCAGTTTTACAAGTTCGTTCTTGATTTTTTAATGTTTCTGGAAAGTTGTATTTTACATTTTTATAAGACTAAGACAAAAAAGATAGACAAAAAATCCACTGTGCTCGATCTAATCAAATTTAAAACAAAATGAGACACCTTTACTAGTTCAAGGAGGAAAATATTAGTTCAACTTATCTTTTAAGTCTAACCGCTATTGCACCTCAAAGAGTAAACCTTAAAAAATGCAGTTTATTTTTCTGACTTTTTCTCAATTTGCAATATTTTTAGAAAGAAATATTTGGATAAATAATAGTCGTAGGGATTTAATGATTTGTCAAGGTAACGCACATTATTGTCCAAATATCAAAATAAATGGATTTGTTCGCAGTATCATTCGTTAGATTTTTCAGGCCGGTTTAATAGACTGACGAAGAAAATATACTATTCAGATATATTAAATAATCACATCATCTGTTGAATAGACATATTTTGGCAATTAACAGTTGGTATTATGTATAATACTTGTGGTATTCTGCGTAATTTGGAAGAGTCCCATTATAGTACAGCTCCAGTTTTATTAATTTAAAAATCATAAAGCGTTGGTTACACAAGTGGGGACTTACAAGGACAAAAACAGTGTTGAAAAAAAAATGAAACAGGTCGAATCTCTTAAGTATTTGTGTAACAGAAAATCGAGAAGCTTTTCAAACACATTGACTCAAACACAAGCAACGCGGCAAGCTTAACGCAAATAATGAACAGTATTTTGAACAATATTGACCGTTAGCCGAAGCTGTTTACATTCGCATGTACAAAAGTAGTATTAATCCTGAACGCCAAAATTAAATTAAAGTAAACAACCAACTGACGCGTACCAAAATTGATTTCTTTGAGCAACCGTGCTTCACAAATAAAATATATTTCTTATGTGCAGCAAATAGCAGGCATAATCGAGAGTTTCGCACATGTACCGGTAGTTGTGCGGGGCTAAAGCAGTGAACCAATACCGATGATTAAAATATTGTAACATTACTAGTGAACAATAAATTAGGCATTAAGGAGGCGGCAAACTCCGTTTTCGTATAGTTTCAGAGGAAGATTTTTGTTTAAACGGCACCTATTCCTAAACCTTGAACGTAAACCTAACAACAACTTAAATCTTAAACCTAATTACCTATCGTACCTCTAACACCAAAATAACTCGTTGTCCAAGTGCTTGCTGAATTACTACATAGTTAGCATCGTTGTATGACATATTGTAAAAGCAACCGACATAGAACTATCAAAATTCAAGAGATGTCCACTTATTGACCGACATCTAAGCCTGGTTCCACAATCTATTATCAAGTCTGTTTTACCTGTTGATTCGACATAACTGGATAGACAGCAACCGCAGTTTGAGCAGCACATGATATCACTAAATCTGAGCCCAGGGGTAAAGAAACATATCGATTGACCACATAGTCTGAAAGCAGCCTATAATGTAATAAGTTTTTGGCAATATCACTATGGAGGTCCGATAACAAGTCGAACAGAATTAACAATTAAGGACAACAGAGACATCTATGGCAGCATCTGTTCTTTTAGAGATACCATCGTTTAAATTTACAAGCAGATCAAGCCATTGCTGTACACCATAGAAAAGAGCTTACTTTACCATTCCAATTCAACCTGTTTCTTATTTTGGCCTCGCGAAAAACTTATTCACGGCCGCGGCCATGCATATTTGGATGGCAAGGGATTGACAGTGTCTGTTTTGGGTTCATCTTGTAACATGGGAAGGCAATACTCACGACCAATATACAATCACTTTTGTTGAAATTTGTTGAGATGTTGAAATTAAGACTATTGTGTATTTGGATCAATGCAAACTTACTTCACTGACCATATCGTTATTTTGGGCCGTTTGTTTCAGTTATTTGAACGGATTCACTGATATATCACAGGAAATTGAAATCTCATGCCAATTTGTGTAAATATTGTTATTGGACCCATCTTCTGGAACTTACTTAGCTCAGTGATTTAACGGTGGGCTTTACGATAGCCGTAATTTATGCAACTACGTTGATACTTGAATTAACAAAAAGCCCTGGTGAAAATGATATACCCAATCATAATCAATATATAGGTTCAGATCCAGAAGCGTTAATGTATTGTTTCTACCACAAAGCAATAACAAATTAAAGCACAACTCCTATTAACGACAAAGTACGCATGTTAAGAGTCTGTATTTCGGTTTATTTAACCATCATCATCAATACATTTAATAAACAGAAATATTGAAACGTAACATGCGTATCTTGTCGTTTCTCAGAGTTGTGACTTTGGTCTATTATTCAGCGGGAATCACAGTATTTGGAGATCTTTCCAAAGAAATAACACTGGCTAAATAAACAGCCGTCTGCCTGAGAGCAATATGTATCAAGCGTATTGTCGTTTTTTGGATAATCCTAAATTTTTTTAACAGACAAAACACCTCACATAATGCGACTGTCTTAAAATAATGTATCTATTTGTTTGTATTTGGGTACTACACTGTTATGTAAATGAAATACCCGTGATTATTAATTTAATATTGTTTAGTAAATCGATCATTTTTTCGGCGGAAGTATTTTTATATTTATTAAATTTGCGGTAATTGTCTTAGATGTGTTGAGATGTCTGTGCATATTTTGTCTTGGGCTGACTTGTCTTTGTTTGTTGTCAGACATCCTTGATGATTTTCGTTATCCATTCTACTGACACGCCATCATTTTAATCAAATAACACGTGTAAAACAATCCCAATCAAACAAACATAGTTATTGCGGTAATATAAAGAAAGAAACGAGAGTAATAGCAACAAAAATTCATCTCCTTACCACATTCAGGTCACATTCGCATGAGTGAAAAAACGCAGCATTTACATCAGCTAGGAAACATTACTAATAAATTAAAGGTTGCATGAGTGTCCAATGCTATCTTTTTCAGTGTTGCTTATCATGCCAGTCCATATTGGAAGTCTCCTCATACAGAATGGAGTGTCAGTGCGGACAGAATGATGTCTCCTTATATCACTGGTGTGATTATAGCCATATAACATTAACTAGTATCATCAATTCCCTGACTTTGAGTTCGCCATTCACACAGAATTTCTATTTAGGTTCCAATATAAATATTTTATTTCGTGCTGTTCACAGTTCTCTGTTCAAAGATAGCCGTTTGAATTAGTCTGATTTGGACTTCTGATTAATCCCATTCGCCTTTGCGTCGCATTTATTGATGCACTTCCGCTTTTGATTCATTCGCGTGAATGTTTTATCACCATATTTAACAATAATAAACTAGAAAAGTTTCTTCTTCAGTAATTACTTCATCACCTATTTATATGCACAAGTTTCATTTCTGAAACATTTTTATATTGGGGAAATAAAGCAAACCCATAACCATGGTAGACTTGACATATTTTTCTTGGACGGTAAAGAACTCATCAAAATTCATAAGAATTGTTGTCAAAGCGTGATCCTTAAACCACTGGACTGCTATTAGGAGACCACGAGAAAGGCAATGGTTACTTGGGAGATTTTTAGCCTTACTTTGGAATGCTCATTTATTCATTTCTGATATGACCCAATTTACTTTTCGACCATCTCGTTTCTATTTTATTTTAACTACAATGTAAAAAACGGATAAAATATTATATATTCTTGAAGACCACAATGTATTGCTGAAAAGATACAAGCGATGGGATTTACTTACACAATGTGTGTTTTAAATAATGTTACTGTAAACACCCAGATAATATTCTCTGTCACTTTACTAATATACGGCTTATTTTGAGCTCACCATATGTGGAATAGCCCACTGCGGTGCAGAAGGATGTATCAGTAAGCTGTTGTAAAAAAGAATTGGCATCCACAAGTTAAGGAGACAAATATTTCCCGACCTAATCCCCGAAGCACAGCAGATGTCACACACTCTATCTTCATTTATTAGGTTCAATTGAACTGAATGCATTTTTAATTCATTGAAACATGTACGCTGGCTGTTTGATCAAATATTGAGAAATGTTGTTCTCATCCACAAAGATGTGGGTCCTGCTTTACCTGTATACTTTCAATATAGTTATATCGTTCAATAGGTTTTGTTTTGAGGGCTTCGTAGAAATGTATTTCAAGCAGACCCAGTAAGAAAGAATACATTTATAGTGTGAGCGTTAAATGACACATATTGTGAAAAGTCCGCAAAACTGAAAATGCAGACAGAGGAATCAAAGTCCTTAAATAATTGATTTCCTTCCAGAACAGATGATTACATCTGAGATGAAGAAACTTTTTTCAATTTATTTTTTCTCTTATTTCGAGTTCACAACAATGGTCATTATTCTACTGTGACTACTGAGAAAATAACTGACTAAGACAAAACAATATTACAGCTTTAAAAAAATACATCCATCAAAACAAATACGCTCACAACATACGTTTAATCCCTTCAACTCTCTGTCTTAAGAACTACAGGCATCTCTTGAATTGAACTGAATACTAACTAGTTTTATGCAGCTAAATCTATGGCGGATAGTGTATGCAAAACAAGGCTGTCAGACAATGAATGGTATCATTACCGCGGGCTGTTTTACTGACCTGATTATATTCGCTCGATACACTATGCGAATCTGTTCAGTAAAATCCCATTCCTAGACATAGTTTAGAACTGTTAACTTTCAGAATATTTGAGATCCAAAGAAATATGCCCCATAAGTAGTGAATGCCTTTATATATATCAAGAAACCGTGATACCTTTAATGTCGTTTTATCGTTCAATACGTTTTGTTTTTAGGGCTTCCTAAATTGTCCCTGGGCAAATAAATGTTGATTTATTTCAAGCGCATCAAGTGAGAAAAACTACATTGATAGTTTGACCGTAAAAACTACAGTCAACAGAAAAAATACAGACAGACGAATCAAAATCGTTTAATAATTGATTTCCTTTCAGAACAGATGATTACATCTAAGACAACGCAATGGTTTTTGTTGGGGTTAAATTTATTTTTTTGGTCCCATTTCGAATTCATAACAAAGGTCATAATTCTACTGTGACTACAGAGAAAATAACTAAGACAAAACAATACATTTTTTAAAAAAATATATCCATCAAAACATACAATTTAATCCCCTCAAATCTCTGAGCACATTGTAATGTGGTGTGCTCTGGTAGTCTACTTTCATATTTGTGGTATTAACACGTCCCATTCAATTCATGTAAAGTTTTACATGTTTGTTATTATGTGTCATGCTTTTTAATTCTAGGTGGACTCTCACGTTTACTCTGAATGGTTGCTTTTGTATTTTTATAAATTTGAAACGATTACATTTCTGTGGACACAATAGCCTAATAATGACTTGACATAATGATTACACTGATCTCAACAAATGTCAGCAAAAGAATGTCCTATTACAGTTAATTTAACATGTGCTGGTTCCCCAAAACTTCTGTTGGAGCGGCTAGTTGAGTAGCAGTAGTTAAATGATTGATGTTGTCAATGTAACTCCGCTCACATTGAAGGTCCTGAATCCAAACCATTGAAATTCAGTCAGCTAGATTTTATCATTTCAATTATCTCTTTGAAATTCTAGACAGCAGTTCTTAACGTTCATGGCATGTTTTACTGACTAGATTATATTCGATCAATACACTGTGAGGATACTTTTTAGTAGAATCTCATTCCTAGATATAGTTTGGAACTATTTACTTCCGAAAGACTGATCCAAAGAAATGGACCACACTAGTAAGGAATGCTAACATAGACCATATCACAGTTGACACCACGGCCTGGTTATTAGTCTAAGGCCCTCTTTGAACTAAAATAGTATTCATTAACTGATGGTCATCTGTTGGTTTTAAATTATGTGATTTAAACACGCTACGTATTTCACTTTACATTATGTATAAACGTTGTGTAGAGGAAGCCCAAATTAGACACTTTTCTACATCAACTAATCTGAATTCTTGCCCGTTGAAAATTAAGGTCTTGCTGGCTCAAAAGGAGCCAATTTTTTTTATCTCTTGGATAAAAAGTTATGTATTGAAATTTTATGTTGGTGATTAAATAATTCGTAATTCTAATTACAAACATTTAAAATTTGAGCCTGTAATTTAGTTTTACCTTAATATTATCCAAGCGGTAAAACTTTAATTCGGGCACTTCAGTTTTAAGCACTCTACATTTTTCATTGCGCATTTCTAGAGAACTATTCATGTTACAACTTTCAAATTTGTACCATTGTAAAGAGCATAATGTGATATTGTAAACTGTGGCTCAGTTTTACAAGTTCGTTCTTGATTTTTTAATGTTTCTGGAAAGTTGTATTTTACATTTTTATAAGACTAAGACAAAAAAGATAGACAAAAAATCCACTGTGCTCGATCTAATCAAATTTAAAACAAAATGAGACACCTTTACTAGTTCAAGGAGGAAAATATTAGTTCAACTTATCTTTTAAGTCTAACCGCTATTGCACCTCAAAGAGTAAACCTTAAAAAATGCAGTTTATTTTTCTGACTTTTTCTCAATTTGCAATATTTTTAGAAAGAAATATTTGGATAAATAATAGTCGTAGGGATTTAATGATTTGTCAAGGTAACGCACATTATTGTCCAAATATCAAAATAAATGGATTTGTTCGCAGTATCATTCGTTAGATTTTTCAGGCCGGTTTAATAGACTGACGAAGAAAATATACTATTCAGATATATTAAATAATCACATCATCTGTTGAATAGACATATTTTGGCAATTAACAGTTGGTATTATGTATAATACTTGTGGTATTCTGCGTAATTTGGAAGAGTCCCATTATAGTACAGCTCCAGTTTTATTAATTTAAAAATCATAAAGCGTTGGTTACACAAGTGGGGACTTACAAGGACAAAAACAGTGTTGAAAAAAAAATGAAACAGGTCGAATCTCTTAAGTATTTGTGTAACAGAAAATCGAGAAGCTTTTCAAACACATTGACTCAAACACAAGCAACGCGGCAAGCTTAACGCAAATAATGAACAGTATTTTGAACAATATTGACCGTTAGCCGAAGCTGTTTACATTCGCATGTACAAAAGTAGTATTAATCCTGAACGCCAAAATTAAATTAAAGTAAACAACCAACTGACGCGTACCAAAATTGATTTCTTTGAGCAACCGTGCTTCACAAATAAAATATATTTCTTATGTGCAGCAAATAGCAGGCATAATCGAGAGTTTCGCACATGTACCGGTAGTTGTGCGGGGCTAAAGCAGTGAACCAATACCGATGATTAAAATATTGTAACATTACTAGTGAACAATAAATTAGGCATTAAGGAGGCGGCAAACTCCGTTTTCGTATAGTTTCAGAGGAAGATTTTTGTTTAAACGGCACCTATTCCTAAACCTTGAACGTAAACCTAACAACAACTTAAATCTTAAACCTAATTACCTATCGTACCTCTAACACCAAAATAACTCGTTGTCCAAGTGCTTGCTGAATTACTACATAGTTAGCATCGTTGTATGACATATTGTAAAAGCAACCGACATAGAACTATCAAAATTCAAGAGATGTCCACTTATTGACCGACATCTAAGCCTGGTTCCACAATCTATTATCAAGTCTGTTTTACCTGTTGATTCGACATAACTGGATAGACAGCAACCGCAGTTTGAGCAGCACATGATATCACTAAATCTGAGCCCAGGGGTAAAGAAACATATCGATTGACCACATAGTCTGAAAGCAGCCTATAATGTAATAAGTTTTTGGCAATATCACTATGGAGGTCCGATAACAAGTCGAACAGAATTAACAATTAAGGACAACAGAGACATCTATGGCAGCATCTGTTCTTTTAGAGATACCATCGTTTAAATTTACAAGCAGATCAAGCCATTGCTGTACACCATAGAAAAGAGCTTACTTTACCATTCCAATTCAACCTGTTTCTTATTTTGGCCTCGCGAAAAACTTATTCACGGCCGCGGCCATGCATATTTGGATGGCAAGGGATTGACAGTGTCTGTTTTGGGTTCATCTTGTAACATGGGAAGGCAATACTCACGACCAATATACAATCACTTTTGTTGAAATTTGTTGAGATGTTGAAATTAAGACTATTGTGTATTTGGATCAATGCAAACTTACTTCACTGACCATATCGTTATTTTGGGCCGTTTGTTTCAGTTATTTGAACGGATTCACTGATATATCACAGGAAATTGAAATCTCATGCCAATTTGTGTAAATATTGTTATTGGACCCATCTTCTGGAACTTACTTAGCTCAGTGATTTAACGGTGGGCTTTACGATAGCCGTAATTTATGCAACTACGTTGATACTTGAATTAACAAAAAGCCCTGGTGAAAATGATATACCCAATCATAATCAATATATAGGTTCAGATCCAGAAGCGTTAATGTATTGTTTCTACCACAAAGCAATAACAAATTAAAGCACAACTCCTATTAACGACAAAGTACGCATGTTAAGAGTCTGTATTTCGGTTTATTTAACCATCATCATCAATACATTTAATAAACAGAAATATTGAAACGTAACATGCGTATCTTGTCGTTTCTCAGAGTTGTGACTTTGGTCTATTATTCAGCGGGAATCACAGTATTTGGAGATCTTTCCAAAGAAATAACACTGGCTAAATAAACAGCCGTCTGCCTGAGAGCAATATGTATCAAGCGTATTGTCGTTTTTTGGATAATCCTAAATTTTTTTAACAGACAAAACACCTCACATAATGCGACTGTCTTAAAATAATGTATCTATTTGTTTGTATTTGGGTACTACACTGTTATGTAAATGAAATACCCGTGATTATTAATTTAATATTGTTTAGTAAATCGATCATTTTTTCGGCGGAAGTATTTTTATATTTATTAAATTTGCGGTAATTGTCTTAGATGTGTTGAGATGTCTGTGCATATTTTGTCTTGGGCTGACTTGTCTTTGTTTGTTGTCAGACATCCTTGATGATTTTCGTTATCCATTCTACTGACACGCCATCATTTTAATCAAATAACACGTGTAAAACAATCCCAATCAAACAAACATAGTTATTGCGGTAATATAAAGAAAGAAACGAGAGTAATAGCAACAAAAATTCATCTCCTTACCACATTCAGGTCACATTCGCATGAGTGAAAAAACGCAGCATTTACATCAGCTAGGAAACATTACTAATAAATTAAAGGTTGCATGAGTGTCCAATGCTATCTTTTTCAGTGTTGCTTATCATGCCAGTCCATATTGGAAGTCTCCTCATACAGAATGGAGTGTCAGTGCGGACAGAATGATGTCTCCTTATATCACTGGTGTGATTATAGCCATATAACATTAACTAGTATCATCAATTCCCTGACTTTGAGTTCGCCATTCACACAGAATTTCTATTTAGGTTCCAATATAAATATTTTATTTCGTGCTGTTCACAGTTCTCTGTTCAAAGATAGCCGTTTGAATTAGTCTGATTTGGACTTCTGATTAATCCCATTCGCCTTTGCGTCGCATTTATTGATGCACTTCCGCTTTTGATTCATTCGCGTGAATGTTTTATCACCATATTTAACAATAATAAACTAGAAAAGTTTCTTCTTCAGTAATTACTTCATCACCTATTTATATGCACAAGTTTCATTTCTGAAACATTTTTATATTGGGGAAATAAAGCAAACCCATAACCATGGTAGACTTGACATATTTTTCTTGGACGGTAAAGAACTCATCAAAATTCATAAGAATTGTTGTCAAAGCGTGATCCTTAAACCACTGGACTGCTATTAGGAGACCACTAGAAAGGCAATGGTTACCTGGGAGATTTTTAGCCTTACTTTGGAATGCTCATTTATTCATTTCTGATATAACCCAATTTACTTTTCGACCATCTCATTTCTATTTTATTTTAACTATACATGTAATGTATAAAGCTGATAAAATATTATATATTCTTTAAGGCCACAAAGTATTGGTGAAAAGATACAAGCGATGGAATTTACTTACACAATGTGTGTTTTAAATAAATTAATGTTTGGAAACACTCCGATCATATTTTCTGTCACAATAACTGATACACGGCTTATTTGGAGCTCCCCATATGTGGAATAGTTCAGAAGAGTGTATAAGTAAGCTATTGTAAAAAAAAACAGAATGGCATTCACAGGTTAAGGAGACAAAAATTCACCAGCGTAATCCCCAATGCACAGCATGCAAATGTCACACTCTTTATCTTCATTTATTAGGTTTAATTGAACTGAATGCATTTTTAATTCACTGAAACATGTACGCTGGCTGTTTGGTGAAACCTTGAGAACTGTTGTTCTCATCAACAAAGATGTTGGTTCCGTGGCTTTGCTTTACCTGTATACCTTCAATATAGTTTTATCGTTTAATATGTTTTGTTTTGAAAGGCATTCGTCCTTGAGCAAATAAATATTGAGACCCAGTAAGAGAGAATACATTTATAGTGTGAGCATAAAATAGCACAAATTCATGACAACTCAAATCAGCACAATAAAAAATATACAAACATACGATTCAAAGCCGTTTAATAATTGATTTCCTTTCAGAACAGATGATTACATCTGAGAGGAAGAATTTTTTTTTTTTTTGTTAAAGTTAAATTCGTTTTTTTCTCTCATTTTGAGTTCACAACAAAGGTCATAATTCTACTGTGACAACTGAGAAAATAACAAATCAATATGGTTTTATTAAAAAATACATCCTTCTAAACAAATATTCTCGCCATTTACACTATAATCTCTTTAATTCTCTGTCCTATGCTTAAGAACTGCAGACTTGATAGAAATATATGCCCTACCTTTATACAATTGACCACTAACTTTATGTAGCTAAATCTATGGTTGACATTGTTACGAAGAACGACAGACTGACAATGTATGGTGTGTAAAGTGAGAATGTATACCTTCTTTATTAATGCATCAAATTCTCTTAAATAGATCTGATTTGTGTTATTAATCGTAGCTTTTGTCTAAGCTTTATTTATAATTACACTTGTGGATTAATGCGATGAATTACAATCAAGCATTACACAGAAAGATGTATGATAGCAAGATAGATGTAATTAAAACAATTCCTCGGATGTTGACCACATGTTCTTACTCCGAAATTTATTTTGCATATGTTAACTATTCGCATAAATATGAGTCTATTGAGCATTCATTTTTTCAATTGTAATTTTTGTGTCAATATCTTTCAAATTTCCAAAATCTTAAGACACTACAATAACTGTTATCACTTTTCCCCATGAAATAGATGAAATGACAGAAGACGAAAATATTAAACTTGTTTATTATCTACAAGTTCATAACTACCCCCAAAAGATTCTTGTTATTTGCAGGATTTTGGTACAAAACTCTTAGCATACTAGGACGTTATGTGCACATTGAGTATTCTCATTCCCCACAATTTTCTTTAAGGGTGTATTGTTTAGTTCATATTATTGTAAGGTTTTATGTATATAGTTGATTAGATGGGGAATACATGTTGAAACGCTCCGTCAATCGTTGTAATTCGAATCTTAATTATCTATAATACGAAGCAATTTTTTGTACTGATTGGCTAAAAGAGAGACAAAAGACGAGCTACTTTATACCTTAAATTGTATCTCATTAGGAACACAATTCTGTATAAAACATGTTATCCCTAATTTATTGAGAATTGTTTAGTTTTGTACATATTAAAAAGTCATCCCCGTACAGAGAGTTCTTCAATCTGGTTGAACATAGTCTAAACTTGTTTTTTATATGCTCAATTTAAGCTTAATGTTAATTTTGAACAGTTCCAACTGTTGGATTTTCTCTCATTTGAAAGAATGGTGATGTTTTCAGGGTTGTTTGATTTACATCAGTTGATTTAAATCAGTTGATTTAAATCGTGTTTTAAATCAGCTTAAAAAAATCATGATTTAAATAAAAAAAATCAGAAAGTAAAAAAAATTAAGATTAATAATTACATATAGTTATAAACATTAAACAGTACATTGAGAGTGGTCACTTACATATATTTTAATTGAAGTAATTCTATGGGGTACTTAAAGTATGCTATATAGGTAGGAACATGTAGTATATATAGATACATGCGTCCCTTTCACTGATAAGACCTGATGTTTATGACTAGCTCATAGCCTCTTACATCATATTCATGTTTATATTGTATGGATGAAATCCATGAATAATTATATGATGTCACAGAAGTTGGCAGAAGTGTTCCATGTTAATGTTTTGAGTTCCTATATAATAATTATATAATACATAATAATATATTACATGATGATGATTATTTTGAGTTGTTTGACCAGGAAAGATAAAAAAAAATGAGACTGGGAGTCAGACGGCACTCAGACTCTTCATAATATTACTGTGACTGGTGCAGAGATTGGTATGGCCATGGAATACTGTGATGCCAATCACAATGATTGTATGCCTTCCATAGTTAATTTCTGGACACGGGCTGGGCCTTTTAAGGCATAAGCTTACATGTTCTCTGAACATTTGGTTGACAATGTTCAACCCATTACTTAGGAGTCACTCAATAACACTGTTGACAACAATGTTATTCTTCTGTGCCGAAAGTTATTTGGAGCGGTGGCATCTAGCGCTGGGGTGGAGTGCATGTTTTCGACCTTTGACCTTTACACTCGAAGGCTCGAAACCGCTTGTGAATTGAAAATGCCGGGAAACTGGTCTTCATTTTTAAACTGTTAAATCTAACTGTAAAATGATTTCATGATCATGGAGACATTATAGTCCTTGTAGTTCACAGTAGTTGTTTGTACATGTTCAATGCTATTGCATACCAATGGATGAATAAAGTGTTCACTGTTCAGTAAATTGACAGATTGTTTGCTTGTTTGATTAGTGTTTAACGTCATACTCAAGTGTATTTCACTTATATGACGACGGACACAAAAACAGAACATCACAAACAAATCTGCTTCCCGTTACCCTTTAGCTCTGC
>JAVFBW010031191.1:0-16001 GCA_034783835.1 Mopalia ciliata
TAGTCTATTTACAATATATACGTATTATTTACAGTGTATGCCACGTTTAATTTTATTTAAATTGTCTTGGTATTTTACAGTTTATAGGTTTAGATTCCTTGTCTGGTCCCCGACCTACGTATAAGCAGTCTATAGAACATGAGCTGGGATTATTGTAAGTAGGGAGCACTCAAACCCGTGGACAGGTTGAAGATCACTGATGTAATCCACTACCTGCGGCGTTCTCAATGTCGGTCTCCGGAGGGTTTCTTCCTGTCTGCTCAAAGTTAAAAAGTTAGTTTGTACACTTTGCTGAGACCTACAATTATTGCTATATGCTCAATGACAGTCAATCATATTGTCTTAATTTTGATCTGAAGGAACATTTCATTTTTTTTATTTACTTTGTATCCATATGGGCTCAAGGTTTGTAGTAATAACTAAATTATACATTTCCAACTAAGCAAATTATTATACTTTTTTCAAGTCATACGATCAATTAATCAATCAGTCAACCGACCACGGAATGAATTTCAAAATCTTTCGGGGATAATATACCCCCGGATCTTCTTTCTAAACATTAAAAGTAGGTGATCTGACACCTCGACTGAGGAGCTAATACTATATTATACTATTATAAATATAACGAAGTCATGGAGCCAGATTTAATAATCGATTATGCTCCTCTATCGTGGACCTATTCGTGGTATATTCTCTGTTTATATGGGGATTATATGGTCTACCAAGTTTGAGCTCATAATCTGACAGTTGCTGGCCTCTGTCATAGTTAAATCGTGAATCGTTCAAATTTAACTGTCTTAAATAGAAAACGAAATTGTCCCTTTTCCCTCAAGAAACAATCTGTTCTTTAAGCCCTAAATGATATTGTCGATGTGCTATTTTAAGGAATGTGGCTAATTTCAAATGGATTTTAACGACACGGACTAGAGCTTTGATCGGAGACAAGCTGGACATGTTACAAGAGTATAGCCTGAAGGCAACATTCGAAATTGTTGAGCGAACAAAACTGCGGACAAAGAGGAATTCATTTAATGAGACAAGCATGACAATACAGCTAGGGCTGAGTGAAGTCAATTATTTAAAAGTGGACAGACTGACATACCGCAGAAAATTTGTTTTAATTTTTGAACACCATGTGCCTTCTGTTTCGGGTTGATATAAATGTGGCATCCTTTTGATAAATATTTGACACGTTTAGACAGGCTAAACGCCGGTTATACTATATTTATAAGGGAATTAGGAGGTCGGTAGGCCTATTCCCAATTAGGGAAAAGGGTCTCGGCGTTGCCTTGCTTAACCTGAATCTGAGTCTAGCACTTAGCTTGATAGGGAACAGAAATTCCTTTCTTTGTAAGCACTTTCATCTGTGGCATTTAGTATGGATTTGAAAAAGACTATGTATAAGTAGTTTTATCCCAATACATAGAGCTACGTCACTGATATTCTGGGACATGGGGTCGTGCATGACACCCGGTGTTGCGCTTATGACCTCGGCGGTCACCCGGGGAGCCGCTTTCGTAGGTACTTTCAACTACCTTAAAGAGAAAGATACAATCAAGAAATTTGCCGGATATGAAAAAAATTATAACGCAAAAAACCCATCACTCAAAACTGACGTTGCGTTATCGACTGTCGCCTTATCTAAACAAGGCTAATTTGTATGATAAACTACCAGAGATACAGAATCTTGCATGTACCCAATCGAAAACTATTTAAAACATAACCCGTCCCCCTCCCAATAAAAAGGTCGATTTCGGTGTATATAGCTGTCCATGGCGTCCATTGTCACTAGGATGTGTAAATGAAGAATAAAGAAAGCTCAGAATATCTCAATCTTAAATTTAAGTCAAAATGAATTTCTGCAAAGTCAAATATCGACTGAAGATATTAGCTCTTTTCTTGTGATTAATGAAACTGTCTATGTACTTAGTTACATCGCTTTGTACAGACATGCTTATAATTACCTACATACATCTACTATACGTCGTGACTATTTTATTTGAGCCTTTTCTCACTATTTGATGAGCTACAAGGCACAGTTTGATGAAACATTGAAAGGTCACTTTTCAGAATGATTACAACAAGACGATCTTAATCTGCCCCGTTAACGGGAGATTAATCCGCCGGATAATGACCCAATCACAATAGACTCCCCGCGACGACAGCTTGCTGTTGATTTTTCGTCTGTAGGGATTTGCCCGCGGTAATTTATTCGGCTTCTCTTTTTAAGCCATTGTCATGAAAATGTAAATATTTTCCAGACGGGCCTTGCTCGGCGAGACATCCGGCAGTTGTCATCTCCACGTGGTCTCCCCGTTGGGCGATTCTATATGAACCGCTGTTGTTGTATATGAAAGCCAAAACACCCTTGTCATTTACTCCTCCTATCTGGAGTCCTACTTGGCTTGAGTTAAGCCCTAAGACCACACCCCTATCTTTACAAGTAATTGTTTGACGTTTAGCACTCAAGCAGATCACCAACATTATACTCTTATAAAGGTAGTGAATTCTTACCTGTACCCGTTCATTGAGATCTTTTACTACCGTAAGACAGGTAAGGGTAAACCATGTTTGCAATGTTAATATTCATGTAGTAATGACATTATTAACACTAGAAAACAATGTCAAAATAATTCGATCATTTATTTAGTACTTATGTTTTACCGGCCAAGTAATTTTATTCAGCAATGGATTTTAAACTGTTTATCATCAGAACTCATTAAGTATATATATATTTTAAAATTAAGTTTGGTTATTTGTCATTTAATTACGTGGCAATATGTACCCGTATAAATATTTTGTATAGGGCGATGAATTCTTTCGGCACAGTAATACCTGTTAAACCGTATGCGTCTGTATGTTACAATTTTGAGTAGAATTATTACATATTTTATATGGGCGAAAGTTAACATCTATATTTCTGACGAGTAAGCACAAGGACATGTCTATGAATCATCTCGGGTTCTAGATAAATTCACAGGGACAAGTTGTTATGGACATCTCGACAAGGTTAAGACCATTTGTGTGGTGTATAAAGCATGTGACAAATATATAACTTAAAATATTAAACTTAAGATATTTGGTATAGATTAAGAATAAATCAACTGGTATTAGAAATTCTCCAATTACTAAAGATAATGATAGTTACAAGCTATCTGATCCCGGGGGAAGTTCCGCCTTAACCAGTAGATGCTTTGGATTTTTGTTTCTCTTATATGCTATAACCATTTAACCATTTAAGGTACACGATTTTGGTATTCCCGTATAAGGAGACTATCAAATTGGGTGCTAGACTGATCATATTGAAATACAAAATGAATTATTTATTAGATAACATTCATCGATTTTAATTAATCTACATCCCTGTGTCTTTGTGATTACTTTTAAGAAATGATAGCAGATGTATATGAAGTATTTTATGTATCCAACTACCCGAAGTTATGACATTATACAATTAAGCCCCTTAACAATTTAGGAGCAACGAGACATAAACTTATTATACACCTGTAAGGAGTTTTGAAAAGTTTACTGTATTTGTATTTTTTGGGGTCAATTTTATTCTAAATTTATTCTATGTAGTCAACGTTTCAACAAAAGCGCCTCGCATGCGTTTGCTGTTGCGCGAAGTATATGGATGGTTGAAGACAGCGACCTTGTCAATCGTATTTGCTAATAACTAGTGTCACACCATCTTCAAGATTGAGCCCAAGTATCAGGTTATGAGTGGAGAAGCACGATTATACAAATGGGCCAATTCACGTGCTCCATTTGCTTTCTTTTCGTTTATTTTAGGTAAAACATCCCGTGACGTTAAAAACAACACGTTGACTGACTGCGTGTACACGCGAGAAAATGCGTGAAAAGCCATTCGTGCATCAAACTCTAAGAGCCGTGCTTCCGAGTCACACTATATCACACGATAGGGAAGGGATTACGTGTTAAAGTGTGTGCTATACGATATATCTGACACGATACGGGCTTACAGCGAAATATGATAAGAGTGCAAGTATTTGTTCTAAAATATAACAAGTAGATAGTAGATAATCATACTTAGAAATGACACCTCCCATGGCCTTTACCTTCCCGGATCAACGCTTAAACTTCCCGGGGTCAACGACTAGTACTCCAGACATAACTTCCTTGGTCTTACACCAACATATTACAATTTATTGACTCTTAATTCATTTTAAAACCATATAAAGCGTATTCTTAAACACGTTCTTTAAATTAATCTTTACTGTTAACACAGATAACAAAGGTTTAGTATTAACTTCCCTTTACTTGAATATCTATACTTTTTAATGATTGTCCTTCTAAACGGGATTTATTGGGCGATACAAAACAACAATGTTACCACAACTGAATAAGCAGATGGTTTGGGGAGGGGTGGGGTGGGTGGGTTGGTGGGTGTGCTACTTTATGTTGCCCTGGTGCCCTTGAATGTGACATCGTTGTATTACGTCCTGTATTTGTCCTGTTTCCAGGGTTTCCTTCACCGACCTGGTATGCCCTGATGTTAGTGAAATCACCTTAAGTACAGTTTACGGACAATAAACAAATGCTTGACATAAAAAAAAATGTTTTATTAAGTGATATATTTCTATATTATAAATCACACTGGCACAGGGATTAATTAAAACCGATGAATTATCTCATGTTTTATCATGTTTATTCTCTCACAGACAAGCCTCTTAGTAGACCCATATATACTCAAACTAGCATCCACAGCGATGTGTTTACAGATCGGAGCTGTTGCCTATACAAACTGGCTGCGTTAGCTGTGTCAGTTGAAGACGGAATATATAAATGTCCAGACAATTAATTGTCAATCGAGTACCAGTCAATTGGCTCCATGGACTGTATAAGTGAATGATCAATGTGCGTGCAGTAGAACATCAATCAAGCCTCCCTGAATGCCAGTTTGGCTGATCCAGGGGATTTTGTCATGGCATGCATATCGACATTCACCTCCAGTCAGCTGGTCAGTTTGACCTCTCGGGACCTGTTGAAAAAAATCCAGCCACGTTTTCTCACTGAACCAATTAATCGCGGATTTTTTTTTCACAAACTTTCAGACACAATGGGTCTAATACGAACACCACCCTGGTCAACAAAGACTAGGCCGGATTGGTAGGTGGCATTGACAAACTGTTTTTTTGAATCGGTTACCTTCACCTGTGTGTAAAACACGAGGATTAATGTATTCAGGTATCTGAACAAGCAACTAGTGGGTGTTAATCCGCGGCCCCTAACCCTTCACCCTACCTATTATAAAACCAAGCGATTTTAAACAGTTTGTTTACTTAGGTGTGACCAACAAGTCGTAGTCAGTAATACTATACAAAAAAATATGTAAAAAAGTACTTTAGAGATAGTGAAAATCCGTGATTAAACATATCAAGTTATTTGAAACCAGTATTTATAACGAGGCATCCAAATCACTCTTGGAATATTCCATTTAGCACACTTACCATTGTCTACGGTACAGATGATTAACATGAAATTCAAGCCTGTTTTAAATGAGTATTTAGCCTATATCTTTGAATTCTAAAGCATTAATAGATTTCCAAATTTAATCATAATTTTGCATGTTCCGTAAAATCTACAATCTTAAGTTTGAATTTTCCTTTTCACTTATTGCGATTATTTCATTGACATCTCTTCAGTGCTTTTTTATAGCAAGGCCATATATACAGGGAGCCCAAGCAGGGCCATCACGAAAATATTTGGGGCCCACGGCAAAACTCAAGGGGCCTGGACCCCGTGAATAGCACCTCTGTCTGAAACTTTGCCTTTTTCTGTATGAAGACTTCATATCTGCAAAAAATTGTCATTCACCTATTCACGAAAACAATCCCTGTGCTAGAAGTATTATATCTGTTGAACACAGATGGGGATTTTGAGAATACAGTATATGTGAATATATTTTTTTTATGTTTTTCAGACGGTATGTTAAGGTTGAGTAGCTTCTGAAATCCCGTTGGAAATGCTTCGGTGGCTTAAAAAACGCGGTCAGCGTCGAAACGCTGATAAAGTCACAGAAAAGAAAGATGAGTATGGATTTGACATTGCTGGGAGCCGTCCATTTAATTACCGAACAGTGGATCACATCTACGAGGAAATCGCTGAAGTTGTTAACAAGGTGGATTCCATCCCACGCCACAGAGTGAAATCGCGACCGGCACTCCCGCCACGAAATAACCAGTTATCCGCCGATCGACAGAACACCTCTTATTCAAAATGGAAGACGAAGTCTTTATCACGGAGAACAGCTTCCCTGCCGGAATTAGCAGACACCGCAGAAGATTTCGTTAATCTCAAACCCTGCCAATTTTCAGACAGTATTATGCTTGGAAAGACTGATTTCGAAATTGTTTTCAATCAAGATGGAATTTTTACCAGAGAGACAGAGGAGTTCCTTAATGATTCATCCATAAACGATTTGATGATTGGTTTTGAGAAAAGTTCATTGGGTGTTTCAAAGAATACCAGTTATATGCACCCAGGTAGTGACAGTGGCTATGATTATTCCTGTTCCAGTTCTAACGAGAGTGATATCAATGATTCGGGTCTCAGCGACTGTTATGAGTTTCACATTTCAAAGGCAGAGCAACTTCATATGTTAGAACGGGAAATACACCTTCTCGCCTGCCACTCAGCTTCCAACGAATCGCCAGAAAGTAGTTACCCTAATATGTCATTAGACTGTAGCTGGAAAAACGCATCCCCTACACCGTTATCAACTAGTTTATCTGTGACACCGGATTTAGACCTCGATGACGAAATTTCAGCTTACATGGACCCCAAATTGCATTTTCGTCTTAAAAAAGCCAAGCCTCTCTCTCAGAAGATGCCAACTCCACGTCCTGTAAAAGCGTCAGTTAACAACCCCACAAGAAACGAATGTGTGCGGCAACCGGCCTCTGTTAGACAAATCCCCAAACTAGACACTGTTAGCACGACTATGGAAACGCTCAAACCTGTTGATATAGGGGGAATAACTCCGTACCCAAAACGTGCATTGCGCGGTAATTCGATGTTGGGAGACTTAATTCGGAAAAATAACAACAACTTGTTTTTCACATAAGCCTTTGTTCGGGGTGAAGTATAGGCATATAGAATACCAACTGTGCTTAGCCTTAACTTTTCTTTCTTCCACGTTTTATAACTTATAGCATATGTCTGCCATTTACACTCGCTGTACTTCTGAAAAAAATATATACTTGTTGTTGAATTCATGTTTATGTTAGTTGCCTTATTTGAGTGCCCAGCAATAGCCTGAGCCTTGCGATCGCTCTGATTCCATGGTAAAAACTTAAAAACCGTCGGATTAAAATTTTTAAGAAGATAACGACTTCAAACCAACTACACATAGATAAATTGGTTCAATTTTCACAAGAACTCATAAACTCCCTATAGCTGGGAAAGTCCGCACTGGCGACTTCTTAAGCACATTTCCATTACAAATGCTGACCGATCGAATGTCCGAATATATTGAGAAAGGCAAGCTTATAAGCCAAATGTTCGGACTAATGAATACCCACGCAGTTTGTCCTTTCTAGCTCATCCTTTTACACGTGTATGGTTTTTTTTTAATTTTATAAAATGGGACTATTATGTTGGTTATTCTAACCATGCACGTGTTGATATAATTATTGACTATTCTATAAAATGACCCAAATCATATCACAAGGACTTTTGTAATGGACAAATGTACATACAACGGGTCTGTGGTAGTTGAGCTAAAATTGTTCTATCACTGTAAAGTGTATCATGCATAACGATGACCCAATCGGCATATGGATGGAAGGTGTTTTAATGTATAGATTTTGACGATCAAATACTGATTCAATGTTGGAGTGCACACAGCCGTCATATAAGAAGAAAATTCCATTGCATCTGTCAGTATATAAATATAAATTTATTTATACGATTTCTTGCAGTATAAGTCCTATATACACTGTAAATCAAAACGTTTAGGTTTCAAACGCAATACTGTAACACTTTTTAAACACAATAATGCGTTTATAGCCATACCTAAACACAATGTTTAAATAAGTTAAACACTTTATTTACAAACAAAAACAATATGTTTAGATCCATTAAACACAATGTTAATAGTTTTTAAAGATTATTCTGTGTTAAACATCTAAACGCAATAATGCATGTATGGGTAGGTAACACTTTTTAAACGGAATATTGGGATTATTTTATATGAAATAAAAACTTAGTCTAGTTCAAATGACAATAGAAAAAACTCACACCACAACTTGTAGCTAAGATAAGACTTACAAGTTGTGAAAAAATAATTACAGATGTGTTATTTATAAACCCACCCTTATGTTGTGCACATTCGACATCAAGAACGTCAGAAAGACATGACGACTGATATGGATTTTCAACTTCTGGATATAATTGGGTAGCGACGTTTCGATCTCGAAATAAATAAATAAACATTAACACTAGTTAGAATGACTACATTTTATTGGAAATAAAATGCATTGCCAATGTCAATAGAGTACTTGAGTAACCATACACCTTTTTTCGTTGAAGTTACAGAAAGATAAAAGTCAAGTCTAAAGAAATAAATGTCGCAATAAAATTGTATTTGACTAAGAACATAAATATTTCGATTAGTTTTTTTAAAGCAATTTCTTGTTAAATTGACTAAAATGACAAGTTTCTATTTTCAAAACATATTTTGGACCATTATATTAATTTTTTTGGCCTGTATAAAGTCCAAAACTTTTTTTATCAACCAGCTCCGGCCATGTTGTTACCTAATTCCCATGCGCCTTTGTTCGTTCACAACATCTGATATACGGTAAAGTCACAAGGGTGAATCTGCTTCGCCGAAAAAGGCTCATGGGAGTCGGGTGCACACAAAATCTCAAACTACAACGGAAACGGCTATCATGGCAGAGCTAATTTAGCTAGAGTGTTGTTGTAGGGCCTTCAAGGTTCACAAGTGATGTCAACACTTACAAAGGTCTTGGCCTATTTGATCGTCTACCGCTACTGGAAGCATTTGTGGCAATGCACCAAATATGCACGAATTACTCTGGACTCTGGCCGTGTGCCCTAATAAGCTAAATTCACTGGCGAGCAACACAATTTTGCAAGCAAGTATTTTGTCTTAACACAACGCTATCCGCTCACAAAACTTCAGTGTTGTTGTTAGAGCTTATCGCCACTACAAATAATTGTTGTTGATGTTATCGAGTCGTATGAAAAAGTTTTGTTTTCTGGCTTAGGCCTTACTTCTGTTGCGGTTGTCAACGTCGACTCTTAATATATTTAATTAAGACAAACACTAATTGCAATAAAACTGGAAATAACTTGAAACATACTCACCAAACCGTGTGCATCAGTCCATATAAGCTCATTTTGCTTTGCAGACGTCACTCAAAATCGCTGTCACGTGATCATAAATTGAACATAACGTTTAACCCTGGGACGATTAACCGTTAACACCAGATTAAATCGCTAATACCGGGTCAGAGATAGACCTTAAATATGACGTGACGTCATCTTATAGCGGATTAAATTTAATAGCGATTTGAGCAACCGGCCCATGGACTTTGTATATATAGAACCAAGATTGACGTTATGTTTATATAGAAGACCTAAACAAATAATAGTAGGCAGAATAAACATACTGTTTAACATCTAAACTTTATTAAACATATCAGCTGAAAAGTGAACACTTTAACACAACAATAAACATATTAAGCGCCAACAAGATTTACGGTGTAGTGTTTTTTTTCACCTTAAATAGCCCTCTGGAGTTGTAACTCACCTGTCAAAATCTTATATCAAACGATGACGATTCGGTTAGTTTGGTCAAAACAGATCGATAACTCAGCGGCATCTGGTAGCTTGATGGCAAGCTAATGCAAGTTCTGTCTAATATGCTCTATATCGGACAATTGAGACGATTACCTTTAGTGAAATATAGGGTTATGCCAAGATGATAATAAAATAGCAGAGAGCTAATTTAGAGCTCGATGGAATTAGATTGTAGCTCACATGACGAGCCTTCTGTCTAATATCAAGAACGATGCGTTTTCTTACTCGTTCGAGTTTAGGTCTTCCTTGCTAGGCATCTTTGAAGGATGACCACTACATTTCCCAACATGAATAGGTGGCGTAAGACCACTATTATTGACTTCCGTTTTGTCGAATATAGTTCTTAATAAAATGAGTGTGTTGTCTTGTTCTATTTGCTCTGGTCCTGGAAATTTGTTTTTGGTATTTGGTATTGATGTGAAGTAATTGAGTGGAGGTTTCTGGTCAGTGTAATATTATAGCCAAAATAGGTCACGTTACGGTGTATTTATCACCTTTTGATGGAGGGGTGATTAACACCTATAACCGTCCAGGCTCTGTAACTCAAGATTTTGCCGGTCATGGTCTGTCAAGATTTTAACTGAACACTCCAAAAGGACCGATAAAAGTATGTGCAAGGGGGTTTCGCTCAACGGAAGTTTGGAGGGGAGCTGTGGGGACAAACGTTAACATTACGGCTCATGGCAAATTAATGGTGGTCTTGTGTCAGGTACCAGAAGACGCCATCTTGTTTAAATTTCGAAACGGAATGAAAGTGTGGAGAAAGTTGATAGTGAGCGATAGGTATCGATCGATGAAAGTCAGAAACTCTTAATTGACTCTGTTGGTTCGCATAGACTTAGATGTCTATGACTTTTGTCCGAAAAAGCCTTAACTGGTGAACACATTGACATCCTCCAATGGAAAATGCATTGAGGATACCTGACTATATCAGAATTCAATGTCAAGACAAGAGTAGTTATATCAAATGTAGATTTGCCATACATCGTATCGTTGACAACTGTCTGCCTGGTGTGAAAAGCACATGGCGACATGACAAACGGACGGCGCCAAAGTATCTTAGAATATATAACAAGGAACACTGCCAGGATCAGTCGCCTCTCCAGTTTTCAGTCAATTTATTTGGGACTTCACTGACCCTACTAGGGTAGTAAGGCGTGTATTTCTAAACACATGTCACATCGTGTTAACGGTAACGGTTATTTAGTCGCTGAATCATATTCTGTTCAATAGTTAAACTACACAGATAACCTTCAGGTTAAATTTTAACACCTTGACGATTTTTTCCGAAGGCAAGATCCACTTTACACTTAACAACATATGCTCTAGGATTACAAGATTTACGAACAACTAAACCTATAGCTCCACCTTTCTTATCTTCTTGCCAAACTCTTACTCCATTTTGCAAGCAGGTGACAAAAGGGAGCTTCTTGTCCTTGTTTCTTACCAGTGGCTTTTCCGGCGCTAAATGGGCTGGCCTGCCGTAATGGTTGAGAAATAACCTTTAACAGGGCGTTAGACATACCCTATTCAATCAATCAAACCTTTTTGCAATGTATACTTTATCATAATACAAATTAGCTTTAGCTTGGTATATCTGTTATACTTTCAAGGACGTCTTCGACTTTAGAAGAAACTTGCGGATTGGCAGAGACTTCAGTGGTTGCAGTGGATACGACGTCCTAGATGCCGATGACTCTTTGAGAATATTTTCAAAAATTGTCTTGTATTTCCTTCGAAAGTAAAGGACTATGTTAGGTAGGCACAACTGCTTCATCTCGGTGATTCGTACGGATGTTTACGCTCACAATAGGTGTAATTGCAACAAAAATGCACCAGGTAATTGTTTTAACATTATGGTTGCCGTTTTTCATTCAGGATATATACCTCAAGGCAATAATACATGAATGGAAAAGATGATAGTGGGTATAGCAACATTAAGGACAAAGAAACGAGCGCACAGTGACACTGATTCATTTTGACAAGGGCTAACCCATTCCTAAAAGAACGACACTCGTGCCAATCGGCAGGATTCACCTTTTACCGTAGCAAAATGCATAGGGTTAATTCCTTCGTCCTAGCCTTTATTCCCGCCCATCTCAAAATGTGATGGAGAATGGAAATTGATCTGCCGCTATTGTCTGTGCCTGTGTCTTTATTACAGATATGGAAAACTTAGATCCAAGTATCGTCAATGAAGTCTTAGGCTTCAAAATACTAGCCATTGTGTTAAGTGTATTTAAAAAAACCCAAAGTAAAATCAGGTATGTTTTTAGAGCCTGGCGATAGAGGCGGATCAATTTCCAACTTCCATTACCTGATTCAGACAAAGAAATGAGCCCTAAACATTGTGTTACTTTTACGGTCGGGTTTCCCAATGAACTGTCACGGGGACGACAAATAAGAGTTATTTCCCGTTCACAAACAACAAAGGGACACCAGCCATAAAAACATAAAAGAAAACCGCTTGACAGTAGAGTAATCGCCCTTGATTTTATCAATTGCAGAAAACGTTCTCACTAGGCCGATACGGCAGAATACAGACACGCTTTAGTGTTTCGTAGGACGCCTGTAAATAACACTGCCTACTCATTGAAACAAATTTTATCCTTACTCATTAAAAAAAAAAAAAAAAAAAAATAATAATAACCTCCAACTGAGAAGACTCCAGGGTTCATAAAAATTCAGGATTCATAGATTTGACTTGTAATTGTATTACATGCATATAGTAACATAGATATTTGGGTCCGAGTTATCTTCCCTTTTCTACAATGGAGGAATTGCAAGTATGCTTGACGTTCATCGTAGTAGCTATTCAACATTGGTAAAGATATAGTTAAATATTTTAAGAATATAGCTTTGGAAAGAAGCATCTGTGTCAACGACCCATCTACACCGATTTATTCAACTTTTACAACCTTTTGTTTCTGAAACATTCCACTTTCTCCAACTCTGTCATTACGGTAACCATTCGAGCCCGGGTAACAGTGGATGAAGAGAAGTCAGTCGGTGGTATTTATCATTTATGACGCTGAGATGAGTGAAGTACAACTAATATATATAACATAGCGGAAGAGTATTGTCAAACTGCGCATTACTTGTATATGTCACATATTATGCTAAGCGGAGTGAAATTCAAGTTATATATAATATGATCATATGCGTACGTGGCCAAGTAAAAGGACAATAGGGAATTCCCCTCACACTCATTGGGTTAACTACCCCACATACATGTGGGTTAAACAGTGCGCCAATATTCATACAAGCCAGTTCCACCAAATCAATCTAATTCCAATATCACATATATTCCGACTATGTAGTATTCCAACAGTAATTAACACTAGCACAACCAACATGTCAAGCGTTGCATTCATGATATTGGAAAGTTAATTTACCTCCATCGCTGAGAAAGGACACTGTTCAAACAAACTGCCAGACGACACCAGGTGCCTTTGATAAATTGTATACCAAAGGCAGCAAACAGCATACGAACGAATGTTGAAGGCTGCAGCTACAGAACTAAATTAGCAGTTCCAAGCGGAGACGGTGATGGCGGACTTCGAGAATGCGGTGAGCTCCATCCTTCTACCAGCTTACACCAAAGGATGTTTCTTCCATTACACTGTGTGTTACGAGAATCTGTCAGGAAACGATAGCTTTGAGTGTCTTAATCTTAATTCGGGGGACACACTGGAGAATCGCCCGATCGCGGAGATCTGATCGCCAACGAGTTGGCCAGCGGAAGTTTTCGGCCGACTTGAGCGCATACACGTGGCGATTGACCTAGCGAACAGTCACGTGATTTGTCCCAAATGGCAAGATTAAAACGGAAATATACTTAGTCATCAAACAAAATTAAGACAAAGACTCCGACGGTAAAACAAAAATATTTGGAAAATAATTTCGCCCAGGCTTCATTCGTGGAAGTTGCCATTTGGTGTTATGCTTGGAGAATTCGAACTTGGATTGGTTTAACAGCATTGATTCGCGAGAGTGTAGTCGCTTAAATGAACACACGGACGATCACTCGGGCGATCAATCGCTGGCGATTCAAAATAGGCCGATAATATCAAACATGTTTGATCCGAGCGACTGGTCGGTCGACCGGATTCGCCGACCATAATCGCCGTCGCCGGCCGGAACACACGTGGCGATTTTCCCAGCGATTGGTACAATCGCTGCGATCGGGCGATTATATCGACCGTGTGTCCCCCGCATTAAGGTACGTTCACACCTGCGGCGCGGTGCGGTGCGGTTATAACCGCGCTTGGATTCCTCAAGCTCAAGTCAATCAGCTGTTCACACCTGCAGTGCGGTGCGATGCGGCGTGTGGCGGTACGACGCGACGAGCGATTGTCACCGCGCCGAACTCTTCTGCAGTATTTTTCCAGGTGGAATCGCTTGCAGCGTGGTGATTTCGGTCGGGAAAACCCTGGGTGACTCATTTACTTTGACCTGAATTGCAGTTTTCAATCTGAGACGAGGTATCGTGTTGTGAATGTTACGTAACAATCAGTCCTTATAGGAAACTTGTTGATTCCAGGCTGGTTTGCGCCACCACACATACAATGGCAATTAGCTATGGAGTAATTATGAGCTAACCGGTTGAAGAGCATGGTGAAGTTATGTAAGAAATCTAACTATCGCGCTGCGCCGCACCGCACAAGTGTGAACAGTACAACGCATATGACATTGCTTGGAGATTCTACATCGCGCCACACCGGGCCGCACCGCACCGCAGGTGTGAACGCAGTTTTACCTAGTTGGTGAGACTTGAAGTGGTTTTGCTCCTCGTTCTTATGCAAGACAACGAAAACGTCTGGCTGAACGCCAGTTGAAATAAATTTCAAAAGATATAGAATAAAATCCATAATACATTTACTATAACATACAATTCTGTGCTAAATTTGAATACATATTCTACATCCCCATAAAAAACATGATTGTAACGATTAAGGAGTTTCCTCTTTTTCTTTATCTTCTTGTTCACTCTCTGTTATGAGAGTGTCTAACATTGTATGAGAGTAATCTTGAAAGTCCCGTCTTCTTTGTAAAAATCTTCTCTGCCGAAACCCAACCACAGTTATTATACCAACCACCAGTATTAATATAGGAATCAAAACAAAATCTGAAAATATACAAAACATAGCTTGTTACTAAGTACATCACAAACCTGCTGTGTCTTGAGTTGTATAAATACAAATCCACTCAAATGTGAGGAGAGGGGTGGGAGTTCGTGGAGGGGGGTGGGGGGTGGGGGGGCAGTTGTTACAAATACTAGATTTAAATGAAACTGTATGCTTTGTGGATACGATTCTAAAAGTTTGACAGAGCAAATTTAATTTTCTTAATTTCCGTAAACATTGGTTGTATGGATAAACATGTATAGTTCCTCCATCTGTCCTACGTCCCGTCAATAGAAACCCATGGTGAATAATGGAGACCTATCCGCCACTATCGCAAACTTCTCAAATTATGTATCTGATTTGTTTTAGATACACTAAACACAATAACTAGTATTTTACCTACATACAATATTTCTTTACTGACAGTTTTCAAATTTATTTTAGCAAAGGGAGAAAACTTAAACAAGTCAACTTGGGTGAGCTAATCTAATAAAACTTCAAATAAGACTTCAAATAAAACGCGAAAAGATTTAAAGAAAGTAGGAGTTAGATTATTGGTATCCAAAACAGAAATCCAAGAAAAAACAGATCAATGTTTTGAGAGGCCGGCGATAGCGGTGGATCCTTCCCCATGGGTTTCTATTGACTAGGGCTTAGACGGAGTAATTAGCCCTAGGTTTATATTGTGCTAATCTGAAGACAATATTGCAGTTGAACCCTTTATCAGAAAAAGAAAACACAGTTGACTGATTTAAATTATGGACAAAGCCATTGCTAAAGAGATTATAAAGATTCATTTAATGTTGTATTTCACTTATATGACGACAGAGTGTTCAGACAGTAAATAGATACACTATGTAATGTGAAATGTTTTTTGACCAGTTGTACGGTTCATGTACAATTTGACAAAATGCTTCTCTCTTCTGGTGAGGATCATGAAAATAAAATAGCTGGGCCATTGAAATGTTATTTAACTGATACACTAAGCTGGTGTTCTGTGGTTATTGTGCTGTTGGTAGACAGTAC
>JAVFBW010031302.1:0-18372 GCA_034783835.1 Mopalia ciliata
CCCCCCCCCCCCCCCCCCCCCCCCCCCCCCCCCCCCCCCCCCCCCCCCCCCCCCCCCCCCCCCCCCCCACAACATGTGGCACGCTCATATACCTGTTGGTCGACAGGCGGACTCGATCCGGTGGACGGTAAATCGGAGCAGGTTGTTTAGGAAGCCCACTCGCTACCACTTAGCCACTGCCGAGGGTGAAAAAAGAAAACAAGCCTTTCAATTTCAGTGGGTGGACCATTGCCCTGTAGAATACTCCCTCAGCTTCCTCAGTCGTAAGAGGCGAGAAAAGAGGTTGCATTCTGTTGACCTGGTGTTCGCAGAGGTAAAGCATAACAGGAAGCAGATTTGTTTGTGATGTTCTGTATTTTTGTCCATGTCATATAAGTGAAATACGCTTGAGTATGACGTTAAACACCAATCAAACAAACAATTCAATTTCCACAATGGATCACCATGTGGACAGGTGAAACTTTTTTTCTGAAATTTACACCATATTTACTAAACCTACTCATCAAAAAGAATTCAGCTTTGGCTCTATCCTATGTTATTAGCCTAATCAGGATCTCTTCATACTGAAAAAGTTTCTTTGAAGTTGACGAAGACCTGTATACCCTGACTGACATTTATGTGTACAATTTATTGAAATTTAAGATTATTTTCTAATCATTACATTTTTTTCTTTTACCAATTTCTTTTGATGCATTTTCTGTTGCTTTTTTAATTTTTTTTGCCTGCATGGATTCAGAATTGAGTGTTTTAATATATACTTTTTGTGTAATATTTCAGACAATTTCAAATGTTTGGCTTATTTGTGTACTCAGTAAAACTGATGTGTACAAAACTACTCTACCATGCACACGGTAGGCAGGTCTGAATCACGTCTAGAGAGGAAAATGGAAGGTCACCCTCCGATGACACATTAAACAATCTATTTCGGGTTGCCCCTGAACTCTAAGAGCACCAAGGCAACTAAGCAGGAAGTTTCCCAACCACGCGCTTACAATAGCAGTTCTACGACTGGAAGATTTAAACCCATGTGGCCCTCTGTTTTCTTTTACGATTCATGGGATTATTCAGTCTTTCTATTTTATTTTTTTGTGGAGGATGATGTCTTTCATCCACTCAACTGGCAGGCATATGAATCATAACTGAAATAATCTTAAGTACTGCATAATCGGTACTCCTTGACTCCCCCCACCCACCCAACCCTCCCACCCCTCTTTCTCCCTACAAAACTAACTTGCACAAACTGGGATAATATAAAGTCGTTTCAGTCAACTGCACTTGTAAACAATATTTTTTTATTTGCCAAAATGTTGCTTGTGAAAGTATAATCTCATCCTCGAATATATACCATTTTGTCAGAATATTGTCTAAGTATTGTAATAAACAAATTTGCACAACAAAAAAAGATTGAACAGACAATTTCACTTAGGAATAATACATTTATTCATAAGATGTGGTTTCAACTTACACTGACTTAATGTTCTGTTTTTAATTGTAAGCATGACACGATTTTAAACGGCAATTATTTCTCTTTTTCTTTTTCTCATCGTTTTCTCTGAATTGGTGACTTGTACTTTCCTCAAAAACTTTTTTCCAGTCACTGTTCCAACAGTCCAGCACAGCCAATCAGAAGCACTGTACAGGTTATGAGAGATTTTATTGGCTGTTCATTTGTACTGGACAGATGGAATAGTGAATGTAACAGTCCAGTTTTTTCAGGAGTCCTTTAGTTTTTCACTGGCAGGTATTTTCTTGTTGGTGTAGACTGCAGACATTTTAAACCAGGAGGACAGCATTAATACATCCATCATTCTCAGGGTTGTTGGTAACTTGGGCATATTTACCTAAAATAAATAATTTTTGAAAATATATAAGCTTTTATATTATTAAAAATTATGATAAATATATATATTAGGTTTGTTTGTTTTTTTGTTTGATTGAGGTTTAATGTTGTATTGAAGGGTATTTCACTTATATGACAACGTGCCAGCCGAATGGGTGAAGGAAACCACCCTCGACACCACTGGCAACAAACAAAGACAGCACAGACACCACAAACAGATCGGCTATCTGTTCCCCTTTAGCTCTGAGAGCAACATAAAGCTCTATCCAACCACCTGCATATATGTAAAACAAAAATTGTATCAAAACATCTTAAAACGAAGATCGTATTAGATGACATGCACTTTTTTGTTAATATCATTCATCAATCATCAAGTCTTCAATGTTAAGACAAAATCGATCCAAATTTTAGATCTAATGGCAATGTTTAAATGACAAAGCTTAACACCAGATCTAAATCCAACTGTTCCTTTATAACCAGATTGAACAGGCTGGAACAATTCAAACACACATTCTGATTCACTGATCATTCATAATAATAAATGGATTTGTTTGTTTGATTGGGGTTGACCGTTTAATGTCGTACTCAAGGGTATTTCACTTCACACTGTACCTAGCCTCATTACGGTAGGAAACCTTGTAAAAACCACCCTGCAATTGCTGGGGTCACATCGTGTGATTCAATGATATACCTGATGGTAGAGAGACGGACTTGATTGTGTGAACGGTATATTGGAGAAGGATTAGTAAGTGTGCATGCTACCATTAAGCCATGGGCATGGGCTAATAATAAATGGAAGTATTTTACAGCAGGGATATTAATGTTCTTCCAGTGTTAAGTAGAGACTGCCTGGCAGGTACTCCCTCAACCAGATAGCGCCTCGATTTTGGTTTAAATTTTAACAACTTACCCCAAACAACTTTTCCACCTTGTGTTACTAAACCTAGTTCACTGATATTAACCTGAAATACAGATAAAGCAAATTTCAATGCACCATATTTTCAAATAATATGTCAGGAAAAAACAAAAAGAATCTGAATATGTATGAAAGTTGTTATTTAGGATTATTTAATTAGGATTTTGTGTTACAAAATTGCCCATTATATGGATTTGTGTGTGTATTTTGATGGCCTATTGATGTATTAAATCACATATATTATGCATACAAAATACTCCAGAATATACCAGGTAGGCAGGTAACTCATTCAAACATTGACTTCCAGGTAACTCATTCAAGCATCGACTGATTGGTGTTTAACATCTTACTCAAAGGTATTTCACTTATATGACTACGGATTCTCCACTTCACACAGCCTTATTACGGTGGAAAACCGAGAGGAAATGTCGTTAAAACCACCCCCGCCATTGCCCAAGCCACAACATGTGACTCGCTCATATACCTGATGGTTGACAGGTGGAGTCAGGACTCGATCCTGTGAACGGTAAATCGAAGCAGGTTCAGTTTAGGAAGCGCACTCGCTACCAATAAGCCACGGCTGCGAGCCAGATTCACATGAGGAGACTTACAGACCTATGTGCACACTGGAGAGGGCCCATATTATTAACCTTCCCCTGGTTGTTACTTACTTCAATAACTGTTCCTTTCGTCATGACTCCTAATGATGTATACATGGGTGAATTGGGATTCTTTTTAACTCCAATGATTGGCAGACAGAATGTGGCTTTAAGTTCCGGATGAGTCACATGGGCTTTTTTAAACCGCAATGCCTAAAAAAAGACATCAAGATTATACAGTGTCTTCACAATTCATTATGTGGTAAACTGCTTTTTTTTCGTATAAATTTCAGTGATATTTGACAGATATTGATAGCTGAAATCCAGCCTCTTGAACTGTACTCATGGGTGCTGCATCATTACTGGAGGATTGGATTTGTTTGTATTATTAGGGCTTGACATCGTAGTCAAAAGTATTTCGCTTATATTACGTCACATTGTCATTGACACTGTTCCTGGCTTGAATATATGGTGGAAAACCAAGCAAAAAAACCCTGTAAAACAACTCTCCAACCAAGGGCTTAGAAAGATACCCGTCCAAATGGACACCCTGAAGTGAACAATTACCTCGTTTTGGACATCCTTTTCCAAGAAACTTTACCATGCAAAAACTGTCAAAATTGGACACACAGTTATACGAAAAGTGAAGAAAAATGACCACTTTGGACACTCTACTTCTGATTTCTGGCTAAGCCCCTGACTCCAACGATTGCCAGAATCATTATTTTCTTACTCACATACGCCAGACGGATTCGATTGTGTTAATGTGGTTTCAACGCACCTGGGATTAATCAGCTAGGTGAAGAGTTATCAGACTTGAGTTGAATTACTCTGTATGCCCACCCAGGACCTGAACTAGTTTTGGATTGTACGAGAGTTAGGATGAGGAGGCGGACACACGAACCACTAAGCCACAACCCTAAGCCAACTGAAGTTTAGTGGTACACACAGGAGTACATTACTTCTATAATGGCTGTGTACTTTAACTATAATAGCCACACCTACACGACCACAACATCTGAATTGTTTGGCATTTAATGAAAGCTTCCCAAATGATAAGTCAAGCCAGCAGGACTGCTGTTTCATTCAGTTGGCAAAAATAACGTTTCTTTAGTAAAAAGGCCATTTCACACGGGATGGGACGCGGCTGTTGCGCTGCACGGAAATAATGCAATGCACTACTTTTATGTAACAAAGTTCATACTAGATGCTACTGTCAGGTGACAGTCGTGCTGCTGTCACCTATTCGTTAATGCGACACTATAACGTTATTCATTTGCATTGTGAGGTCATTGCCTGAGTAAGTCAACCAATGTTATCAAATCAAATCAAACTTTATTTAATGTCGGGGGTTACAAAGATAAACATTAGCCACAGGCTACTTATACCGACAATGATTGCGAACAAGTAAAAGGTAACAATATTAAAATACATATAAATATTTACAGATTATGATTCTATTTTGTTTTTAAAACATCTTATTATTTTTTTTCATGACCGAACTTAAAATCGATATTTAAGTTTTGAACGACATGTAATAAGTGGAGTAGCATAGGCCTAATTATACAATTTCGGGATTATGATATATTTATATATATATTTAAAATACATATATCGATTATTCCATACTGGTCCAAAACCTGTAATAACACGGCCGTATATTTATTGTATTCAAGTGTTCAGTGTTCTGTTATTGTACAACATGTGGATAGTTTTGTGCAGGTAAACACCTGTCAAACAGTTAAAATTGTTTTATGAAAGTTTTCATCTGACTGCTAGAACTTGTGATTGATTTTCTACTTTATCGATATCTTGTTTGAGTGGCATTTAGAAGCTGGTAAATTAGAAAGACATGACGACTGATATGGATTTTCATGACGACTGATATTAATTATATCCAGAAGTTGAAAATCCATATCAGTCGCCATGTCTTTCTACTTTATCTATGACACAAAACTGTTGGCCACAAACAGTAAGTGTCAGCTACCACGTCGTGATATGATGAGCAATAAAATACATTATTGAATGAAACAAGCTGTTAACCCATTGTCCTTACTTATAATAGCGAAAACTAGTGAAGAAACTTGGGGGAGGGACGGAGGTACTCATTCTTCCTGTTTAAAACGAATTTTTCTTAAAGTTAAGTTAACTAATTTAAATTCTAATTTGTCTATTCCAATTTTTCCTATTCGGCTGAGAATATAAGCCAGTGTCTGCGATTTTTGATCGATTTTCGTTTATATGCTATATAAGATAACAGTAACCTGATCGAAAAATAAAGCAAAAGGGAGACAATTATCGAATGACTGTTTCTAGCTTTACTTGATTACCTCCCTTTTGCGTTGCCCGTACGTGTACCTTTGTTGTCCCTAGCAACTGAAACAGCTCAAATCGGCATAAGACATAAAGAGGGACGGCTTGCGTAAAAGAAACATAATTAATTTGACAGTTCAGGTGGTACGTTAAAACTTAAAAAAAAAGTTCCACAACAAAGCAGGTAAGTTATTTTTTTAGATGTATGTTGCCTAGCGGTTTGCAAATGAACTAAGACGCTTTTTTAACATTTTCCTTCGAACCGATGTTTACAACAACGACGCTGTGATGAATTTTGACCACTATTAAACTGTTAAACCTATTGAAATAAACTTCATGTTGTACAGTATCTGATACATTTTACTGTTCCTTTCTAATTTTATTTTGTAATAATTTGATAATAATGCAATTTATAGTAAGGTGTACGCTATATATTTGTTTAGCCCGAACATTGGGCTTTATGTTTGTTCCTTTCAATAATTCGAACATTCCTCTTGCAAACATTACAGCCTGATGTTGATATCTTGAAAGTCTCACCTAACTCACTGCACATACACTTACTGTTGCTATTTGGACTATTTAAGCAGATTAAATCGATAAAAGATTTAAAAAACGTAAGCTTACATTTCCAATTCACTGGTACCTGTATTTAAGACGAATGATCGACATGAAGAGCAACTGAAGTTAAAAATCTTGTCAAACTCGCCAACCTTCTGTTTCATTGTTTTTAAAAGTATGATAATAACGCAAGCGCAATGCATGGTTGACCTTATCTCAGCATTCTTAGTTTACATTTGATGATCATTGGTGGAAATTTCCAAATTTGAGCATGGTTTAACCTGAACGCCTTATTGGAACACACAGAAATAAATTCCAAAGGTCATATGAACCTGTATCCACGGGGGATGACTATTAACAAAACAGACTGAATTTTTATTGGATTTTAAGTAGATTTAACTCCTTATATTGAATTGTGACCCATAATTTTTAGTCAGATGACAGATTATACTTGTGTCAACAGTGGTAGGTATTTATTTTTAACTGTTTATTAAATTTTTTCACCATATAATTATTACCTTCTTCCGATTTTTTCATCTAAAGCAAAATTTTCATATCACTCTTTTAACTTGGATGGCTTCTCAGCTCTGTCGACAAGGGTAATGGCAACATGATAAATAAGTTGACAGGGTTGATTTTCTCAGCTAGCATTCGTTTAGTCCATACTAGCCTTCTTAACGTGACAGTGAGGTTTGCCCCTCACATTCATGCGGTAGAGCAGTCCAGCTTACATGTACATAAAACATAAGCGGTGGGCAAAGTTTCATACAAGTAAGATCATTAAAATAAAGTCAGTTCCGATGATATCGCATTTATAATCCCATCACTCAATCTGAACACCTTGCAGGTTTCCTCTCGCACTTAAATGAGATGTAGCTGGTGGTTGGAGGGAGCTTCATGTTGCACTGGTGCTCTCAGAGCTAAAGGGGAACAGGAAGCCGATCTGTTTGTGATGTCTGTATTGGGTTCTGTTGTTGTCGTCATGTATTTGTCCCGTCCTGTCTTTGTTTGTTTGTTGCCAGTGGTGTCGAGAGTGGTTTCCTTCACCCATTTGGCCGGCACGTCATCATATAAGTGAAATACTCTTGAGTACGACGTTAAACCCCAATCAAACAAACAAACTAAATGAGATGTACCCCACTTTTAATCAGCTGTGGTTGTGGCTCCGCTCGAAATCTGCCATAACTTTGTCATGTTGATTTACAGGCATCGTACATTTATGCAATCAGCACTCATCCTCTTCTTCATCTGTCATTTCTAGGGATGGAAGGTTGTATAGCTTGTACCAAACAAAGACCCAACAAAGGGTACCAGAGAAAATCATTATCATCTCTTACAAGTCCTCATACAGTATCAAATTTATTTAAAGATACACTATGCAGTTTGAAGGATTTAATCAAATATTTTATTTGCTCTTATTGCCTGACAGCTCATTAATGTAGGAGTACAAGCGCCAATTGCGTAAATGTACGAATTGTAACAGCATGGGAAACATGCATGTGTGTAAAAGAGCACATTGAAGTGATGCCCAGAGTTGATAAAAAGTTGCCCTCTATGCCAGAGCTAATGAAATTGTAGCACAATGAATAGGGCTAATTCCTCCGTCTTAGCCCTATCTTAACCCATGGTGAAGGTTGGAAATTGATCCGCTCCCGCTTGGGGGATACAAAAGTCACAATAATCTAACCTCTTCTTTCTTTCGTGACATCTAAAATAAATGAAATTGCCTTGAAGGTTAAATGCCAATCAATCAGGTTTATTTCCTAACTTCTTTTGTAGCCATGGGACAAACATTACAGAGGGCTGCAAAATGGACGTCAGCAAAGGACGGCTCAGATGGCAAATTAGAATTCACTCCCATCAACCAGGATATTCTCAATGCTATCCTGCAATTCTTGGAAGGCTTTGGTTCAAGGCACCCAGATGAGGCCAAACTAGTTTTTAAGAAAGCCCTTACATGGAGCACAACTCTGAAACCTTCACACTTCTCTGGCAGTGGCTTTTCAGAAAGGTATGAAAACAGGGAAAACTCTTTGTTGTTACAATTTTTGTTTTTGTTTTCAAAAGCTGCTGTGGCTCCAGCAATCTCAGGGGTGGTTTTTACAAGGTTTCTTCTCGGTTTTCCACAGTAATTAGGCAAGGTACAGTGTGAAGTGGACATTCCTTCATCATATAAGAGAAATACCCTTGAGTACGACATTAAACCCTAATCAAACAAACAAATCAATAGCTGCTATATCAATTAACGATTTCAAGATGATACAATAGATAAGTCTCGTTTATATCTCTTCTCCCAAATTAATCGTATATAAACTCTTGAAGGCATCATTAAAATGAAATTAACTGAGGGTAAAATACTGAAAAGTGAAAGCTTATAACATTAGCGTATCAAGAAATCTGTTTACTGAAATGGCTTTTACCTAATATAATTGTGAGAGTTATTGACTGATAAATCATAAACTCCTCAGCTGAACTGAGAATAAATTGGCTATTACTAGTACTGACTATAATTCTATTTTTGTTTTTACTTATCAGAGGCGAAGATGTGTTTTCTGACAGCGTTGCGGAGAAGACCAATGACCCCATGTTATCTATCAAGAGGTCCGGAAATAATTATAATATTAGCGTATACTCCATGGAGTTTGTTGAGTCTGTCCTTAGGTCTAGTGGTGATCGCAAAATGAAAGAACTACGGGCTTGTTTGGAATGTAAGTGAAAGAAGGCTATGGATTCATTAAAGGATTAACCTACGAATTTAAGATATATTCTTATTTCTCATTTTTAGTCTTTGTTATTGAGATAATTTCAATTACCATGCAGCCATGGCTAGCCATGTTTAAATGAAATTGGGTTGCTGGGTAATGTTGTATACATCAGGCTACTATAAATGACTGCCCATATATACGTTATAAGAAACTAATAGATCCTTATATTTCTGATCAAAAGCGTGTCAATCTGTTCTTAGCACATATTACTAATGAATAGGCTAACTGTGACTTGAAATTCATTGCAAGCAGGAATGTTATTTGTTTCAGTAATTATGTGTATTTTAAAAATCTATTCACACTATTTGTTTTGTTGAGATAACTCGTTCTTATGGAGAACAGTTCTATTCATATTCAGTAAGAAATATTTATCAACTTATTATATTCTCCGTCTTTTTTTTTAAACAGGTAATCGAGATCCTGTCGCAAGTATTTGTGGAGAAAGATTTGCTACTGTCGCAGGGGAAGACAATGCTCTTTTTCGTTATTTTGAAGAAATGACGAAGGAAATCGAAACTTTAGCTCGACAAAGTAAGGATGAAGGTGAAGCTGACAATACCCAAGAAATACAGGAGAAGAAACGTGTGCTAAACATGAGGCTGTTATTGTTGAGACTTGATGAACAACTTCTCAACCAATCAATTGCTAAGATTTCCAAGTGAGTAGTAATATTTTGTGGATTGACCATTTTGTGCTCTCCGAGATAACTGGCGATACAAAACCAATTTTTTTTGCTGGCTTGTTGCTCCCAGCATTGTTAATTTGTCACTGTAAATGTACATGCTTAGTTTTGTAGCAGTAATTTTTTGTAGCACTGATGTTTTGCATAGTAATTGCCAGTGATGTCGAGGGTGGCTTCTTTCCACTACTGAGCTGTCACACAATTTTTTAAGTGAAATAACCTTAAGTATGCTGTAAAACCCTAAAATAGTCACGCATATAATGATTTAGAAAATCCGTTTAACAATGTTCACGATTGAGGAGTGGCTGCTTCATCATAAAATTAGCAGGTTTTCGATCCAAGAGAATCTACCGCCAGACCGCCAGACCGCCAGACCCCCAAAAGTCGTTTAAACGATCAGTTTCTCTCTTATTTTGATGCTCATCCTAAAAAGTTAATTAGGTTGTACTGGACAAACAAAATGACTGATTCAACCAGTGTCGTATTCCCTGGCAGTTGAAGATAGTTATTCAGTGCAACTAAAGTGAAGCAGTTCTCTTGAAAAAGGGCATTATTCCAGTCCCAGATGAGTGAAATAATCTGTTGTCTACAGGGATTAACTTTTGTATTTTCTACCCACAGTGAAGTTCGCCTCAGCCCCCAGGCTGTTGAACAGGAAGTGACAAACTTGAAGAAGATGTGTGGATATGATGACGAGAAATATGTACTAGAGGATATCAGTTATTATGGTAAATATTTGATGTTGTTATTTTCACGGTCTAGCAAATGTTTGATATTGATTGTTATACTAGCTGAAGGAAATGTATTCATGCTGCCTTTTTCTAGCACTTTATACTGAGGGTTGTAAGAAAAATGAGATACCACAAGTTTAATGAAATACTACCCACTGTGGCATAAAGCACCAATTAATCAATTTACCCAGCTATGTGTTGCCATGGAGCATGGTGCTTCAGTGTCTTATTTTGATAACATTATTATCTGTGAGACTGTCTGCTGGCAAATATGTTCAAAAAGATTGTGCTTTGTTTTATTATTGTGCATAAATGCCTCTTAATATTAAAAATATATTGCTTTGTCCTCATCATTTTGAACTTTGTCTGATTCTGTTTTTATAGACACCGGCTACATTTACCAGAATTCATGCCGCGCTCCCCCATGGCGACAGGTCCACGGAGATATCAGTTACATCAGCGTCAAGCCACATGACACAGATATCCTGTACATCACCGCAAACACCAGTGGATTTCATCTCAACATGGTGAGATTCTCTTAAAATTTGTCCCATTTCTTCAATAAGAAATAGGCCACGGTCCTGGCTTAGGTGTAGAATGTGCGCTTACTAATCCTGCTTTGATGTACCAGTCACCAGATCAAATTTCCCTTTCAACCATCAGTCAGTTTTCCACCGTAATGCAGTATGAAGTGGTCAAGCCTCTTGAAATACCCTTGAGTACGATGTTAAACCCTAATGAAACAAACAAACAAATTAATTAGAAATAGCGAGTGGATAGACGCGGGTTCTAGTGCCCCTGGTACTTTCAGAGTTCAAGGGTAAAAGGAAACCGATCTTTTTGTCATGTCTGTTCTGTGTACTGTAATTGTCATGCATTTGTCCCATTTTGTCTTTGTTTGTTGCCAGTGGTGGCGAATGTGGTTTGCTTCATGATTGGGCTCACACGCCGTCATGTGAGTGAATAAACCTTAAGTATGCTAAACCCCTGTCAATCAAACAAACAAACTATAATAAAAATGATACTAATGCCGCTGAGTTTCCATAAACTCACAAAATTGTTTATACCGTTGGCATTTACAAGCTTTCCTCTCAGTTTTCTACCGTAATTAGGCTAGACGCAGAGTGAAGTGGACAATCTGTCATATAAGGGATATACCCTTGAGTACGATGTTAAACCCCAATCAAACAAACAAACAAAATCTTCTGTTCATATTATGCCGTGTTTATCAGTTTATAACTAGCACCCTCTTCTTTAAACTAATAGATCAATCCATCCAATTTTCTTTGCAACTTATCACGTGCCCACCCCACACTGACATGCATGCACCTCACAACAAAAAAAAATGAAAAAAAAACCTTCCAATTATCTGCCAATCCATAGTCATATAAGTACTTGTATAACAACCACACACACACACATGCGTGCTTGCGTGCAATTCGCAAAGAAAACCCTACCCTCTAATTATTTGGCTCCACCCACGCCCACGAAAACATACACACGCTCTGCCGCCAACTACACCTCTTTGTTAGTCCATCTGCTGGCTAAGGTCTTTGGTGTGAAGGAACTTGATTAATCTCGTACCTGTTATAATATATTCATAACACATAAGCCATGTTTTTATTCAATTCTACTGTGAAGCTATTTACTGTCAATAGTAAAAGGGAATTACATGTGCTCAATGGCAGAGATTCTAACTGCAGTCAGCTAAATCAATCATGTTGGTGTTTGCTCTTTCTTTCGCTTTAACTATTGAACGTGTTAATTAGCACTGATGGATGTGTAACAAAAAGCATTCAATATTTAATAACCAATTATTGATTCTACTTCAGGGTCCTGACGTTGAGAAGAAGGAGCTAAATTATGAGAAATCTGGAGAGTATTTCAGAAGTCTGGTCAGCCTGCTCAAAGAAAAGAGTCCCAAGTTTGCGTCTATGATTGACAAGCAGGTAGGATGGTTAATTTCTGTTCAACATATTTTTATAGTGAACATTCATATACAGTCGAAACGTTAATACAGTCGAAACATTCTTACAGTGTAAACATTCTTACAATGTAAACATTCTTACAGTGTTAACATTCTTACAGCCTAAACATTCTTACAGTACCAACATTCTTACAGTGTTAACATTCTTACAGCATAACGATTCTTACATTGCAAACATTCATACAAAATTAACATTCTTACAGTGTAAACATTTTTAGTGAAAACATTCTTACAGTGAAATCATTCTTACAGGGACAGCATTTTTACAGTGTAAACATTCTTACATTGCAAACATTCTCACAGTTGTATACTTTTTTAGTAAACATTTTTCGTGAAAACTTATTTACGGTACAAACATTCTCAGTGTAAACATTCTTACATTGTATACTTTTTTAGTAAACATTTTTCGTGAAAACATACTTACAGCGCAAACATTCTTACAGTGTAAACATTCTTACAGTGTAAACATTCTTACACTGCAGGCATTCTTCTACTGCAAACATTGTATATGTATAAACATCAGAAGTGATTTTACTACAGAATTACTATTATTAGACATGATGTTGTTTAGCAGTGTTAGTGCAAACCGTGCCATTTGCAAGTCTTCACATTTTGTACATATTAACAATTAGTGAAACTGATTTTCAGCAAGGTTATTGTCACATAAGTAGGATAATTTTTGTATCAGCTTGAATTCAAATGGCCATAGACCTGTCCATACAAATGCTATGAGTTTGGTTTAACTATGTTTAAATCTATATATATACATATATATTATGTTTTAGATTTTGACACCTTGTATCTTTTGTTATAGGAATTTGTTGTCCAAGAAGAAAAGAAAGAACATTATTCAGTTGCTATTGGAGACCGCGGAGAGAATGATGACACCGATGCTGGTCAGCAGACCGATTTGACCAATCGTAAACAAGCTGATCACCCATCTGACCGCGATAAGAATCAAAGGAGCCGAAGTCAAAAGCAGAAAAAAATGGAACCATCCCTAAAATGGAAAGCCTTAGGTGTTGATGAGAAACAGTGCGTGCTTTTATTTTTACAGACTCATACTTATCTTTATGTGATTTAAACTGAAAGTTTTTAAAATTGTCTAAGGGAGCATCCCTTAGTGTTTAATGGTCAGTTCTGTTAAAAAAAAAATCCTATGTTGTATGAAAGTTGTGGAAAAAAAAACTTGTTCAATCTGTTTTTTGTACCACTCACCTTCATACTGAAATGGGCCAGCAGCCATGGCTTACTGGTAGTGAGTGCGCTTTTTAAACTGGTCCGGCTTCAATTTACCATTCACCGGATTGAGTCTGCTTGTTGATCATCAGGTATATGAGCTAGTCACATGTTGTGGCTCCGGCAATCGCAGGTGTGGTTTTTACAAGGTTTCCTCTCAGTTTCCCACCTTAATAAGGCTGTGTACAGTGTGAAGTGGACAATCCATCACCCTTGAGAACGAAGTTAAACACCAATCAAACAAACAAACATACTGAAATTAATTTTAGTATAACTAACAAAAGACCTACATGTAGGTGAGCTAACAAATACAAACATCTGGCTTTGCATCAAGCTGTTATATTGAGAATCTAATAATATTGTTCATTATTAATCTGACTTCTTTTCAGGGACGAGCCTGGAGAAGAACAGAGGAGGTTTGTTGTGAAGAGGAAACCAATAAGAAGGTAAGATAATGTCAGTCGGCTTAACTTAGTCAGATTTTCATATCATCACTGTGCTAATCCTGGATAAAATCATCCAGTTTGTTTGTCAGAAGCCCATTTACCAGACAGAGGGGTCGGATAGAGCTTCCTGTTGCCCTGGTGCTCGCACAAGTAAGCGGCGGCAACATGAAGCTGATCTGTTGGTGATGTCTAATTGTGTCCTGTGATTGTCCTGTATTTGTCCTGTCTTGTCCTTGTTTGTTGTCATTGAAGGTGGTTTCCTTTACCCATCAGGCTGGCATGCAAGTGAAATAACCTTAAGCATGTCATTAAAACACTAATCAAACAAACGAACTGAGATAATGTGTACCTGATAATTATCCCCCTTGAAATCAATGTAGGAGTTGTCCCCCTTCTTCAGTTTGTTTCTTGCTGATGGATATTTGTTTTGTTTCTTGTTTTGCTCCAATACATTTTAAACTGAAACTTGCATTTTGTTATGGAAAATGATTTTTTGATTTAAATGTTTGAATTAAGTGGAATTAAATTTGGATAAAACCAAATTTAACATATTGCCTGGCTCTGTATTGAGAATATAATGATATGGACCCATTTATAATATAAACACAGTAAACAAGTGGGTTTGGTGCTAAACACGATTCTGAGGACACAATATAACATAAGGAAATATGTTTTTAAAAAAGGTTCTTATGTAAACGTTTGATTTTATTCAACAAATTACTGGATGGTTTAAATTTAAATTTGAATTTTTTCAAATATCATCAAACACAGGTAGTGCTTTTTAATTTTTTTTATTTAATAAATTCAGGGATAATAAAATTTAGCAAGGAATAATACGATATCAGTTTGTCAGGTTAATTATTTTTCTGTATAAATAATTATAATTTCAGATTGAAAAGTAAAACTCCAAATGAAATGGAGGATTCTTTCAGTGAGAGTTCTGAGGAGAGTGAGGAAGAAGAGGAATCTGTGGAAAGGAGAAGTGAAACCAATGCTGACCTCCCCTCAGAATATTGGCAGATACAAAAACTTGTCAAATATCTTAAGGTATATGATCTTAATTATACTGACCTGTGTCAAAGGTCATTATGCTCCTCTTGCTGTCTTAACTAAACTAATACGGGAAAATATGAGTTCATATTTCCACATGTTTTTTTTGTGTGTCATTTTTAGGACTACCACCAGCAATCACATACATTATCTGACAGCATTCCTGAAGATGACATAAATAAATGTGTATAAATATTGGACTCACAAAATACATGTTTTTAGAGCCCTGAATAATGCCGAAATAATCGGTGGATCCAATGGTTTACTTACCTATGAAAGTACATTAACTTCATGGTTGTGTACAATACTGTCAAATAAGAGAAATACCATAAAACACAGCTGTACTACCAATCAGGCAACGCCCTCTGGCTAAGGACAGTTTCTTTTGGGTTTAGCAATACATTCTACTTATCACTGGAGGAAGATTAACTGTACAACTTAATCAAAACACTCTATATTTTATGGTTGGGCTGGTGATAATAATTGTTTGAATACACTTCCTCCATACAAGTCAAGCAACTTTTGTTTGGCTAAATTTCACATTTCTGTAAAAAAAGTTTCCATAAGGCCATAAAAAGTTAATGGAGAGTTTCTTAGGAACCGTCGCATCACGTCAAAACCCCCATGCCTCAAATTTTTTAAGGAAATTAAAAAAAAAAATTTGTTTCTTAAGTAGGCCTATTGCCTTTACTGAAATTTGGCTTTGAATAAAATGTATTTATGAGTGAGCTTATAATATATTTTATTCTTCGTATCTCCCACAGTAGTTGTATCTGTAAAAAAAAAGTCTTTTTGCTTTTAATCATTACATTTTGATAAAAATTTTATATAAACAGACCGATTTGCGTCACATTTGGCGATTTTTCTGTCTTTCATTGTTTACTTCTGGTTTATGGATTAAAGGGAGATAATTCAGTTCAAATGTCAAAGCTAAGGCAGGTAGAGTTATCTACCTTAACATGTGTCATTAAGAAAAAATGCATTTATATAGAATAAAAACAAAGCCTCCTCTTTTGAAATTTTTTTAAATAAAAAAATAAAAAGCCTCCCACCCTCACCATTTCCTGAGAAACTATTGATCAATTTTTTTTAGACTACCCTATATTTCTGTTTGTTGTGTTTCAGGGTGGAAACCAAACGGCCACCATCATTGCTCTCTGCTGTATGAGAGACTTTAACCTGGCCCAGGACACCTGTCAGTTAGCTATCCGAGACGTGGGAGGGTTGGAAGTCCTCATAAATCTCCTAGATACAGAGGAAATTAAGTGCAAAGTAAGTCAAATTTTATTTTCGAGTTTTGATTAATCTGAATTAATCTTAATTAAGTCCTCGTAGCCTGGGGTTTTAATTAAAATTTAGGAAAGCCATTTTATTCTTTTTGTAAATATTAAAAATTTTGGGGGGCCAATTTCAGTTTTATTTAAGTTATACATGTATTGAACTTAATATTTTATTTAACCTTTGTATTAAATAGACATTTTGTTTTTGCCAAAGTCAATTTATTTAAAATATTCCCTTATTTTTATTTCAGATTGGAGCTTTGAAAATCCTGAAGGAGATTTCACGAAACACTCAGATTCGCCGAGCAATTGCTGATTTAGGTGGGCTCCAAACAATGGTGAAGATTTTACGCGACCCCAACAAGGAACTGAAGTGCTTGGCAGCAGAGACAATTGCTAATGTCGCCAAATTTCGTAGGGCAAGAAGAACTGTCCGTCAACATGGGGGAATAAAAAAACTGGTAAGAATAGCCGCAGAAAAGTCAGTTACAGACTGGATAATCATGGACATTCTTTTGTAGGCTACCCTATGTATAAATATGCTATAAATATTTGAATGGCAGGGGTAATATGAAGATTTTTTGATTTGCTTGGGGCTGTGTTACGAAGTGTGCTTACAATAGATGTTTGGGCATGATTTGATTCATGGCATCAAGTCCATCTGTCTACCATCAGGTATTTGTCACGTCCCATGATGTGGCTCCGGCAATCATGGAGGTGATTTTTACGAGGTTTTGTCTCAGTTTTCCACAGTTATTAGGCAAGGAGCTGTGTGAAGTGGACAATCCCTCATATAAGTGAAATACCCTTGAGTATGCATTAAACTTCAATCAAACAAACAAGCAAACAAATCACATAAAGAACACACAGTTCTTAAGACCCCCCCTGAAACTCTCTGACATACTGAATGTGAAGTAAGGTTTACAATTCTGTTTGATTGTCAGGTTGGCCTTTTGGATTGTGCCTCGGTCACCAACCTGACCACCCAAGATTTAGAGAAGGATGTTGAAGTGGCACGCTGTGGTGCACTGGCCCTTTGGAGCTGCAGTAAGAGCAAGAAGAATAAAGAGTCGATGCAGAAAGCTGGAGCTATCCCATTATTGGCGAAACTCCTAAAATCCACCCATGAGAATATGTTGATACCTGTCGTGGGGACCTTACAGGAGTGTGCCACTGAGGTATGACATGCTGTTTTTACCATGAATCACGCTTAATTTTGTCCCAATCATTAAAAAGTATATCCTATAATACCATGTTTTTAGCAACAGTTTTGGAGGATTTATATCCGCTATAATTATGATTATAAAAGCCATGGGCATCTCCAATAACATAGGGGAATATCCGTTTACTGAGAAGTATGATAAACCAACAAAATAAGGATTAAACTGTCTTATTGCCTTGCCCAAGGGGATTTTACTTACATAGAAGGGATGCACTCTAGCAGTTAACAACCAAACTAACATAAACATACAATGAAGCATTTTCCTTTGGTAAAAAGATAATGTTCCTCTGATGCTAAGTAAAGACAGTATGGGTATGTTTGGAACCTTAGCTAGTAGGCAAGGAAAATAAAAAATTAAAAAAAAAAACAATTACTTTATGATTTCTTATTTTATTGTGACTTATATCAAAGTATTCCACAATTGCTTGTTCTAACTGTAATTAAACCTTTTCTATAATTGTCGGCCAGCACCCATTAGTGAGAGCAATAAAAAGTTGCCTGTTATTCACGGCTCAGCTTTTTTAGACTAAAAAAAATTGATTACTAGTTTCTCAGGTAATTTGTTTTGAAAAAATGGCGAGGTCGGGAGACATTTAAACTAAATTATCTCCCTTTAGCAGGCCATCGGATTTCACGGAAACGATCGTTACCAGTAGTGTGTTGGTACCGTGTGACAAAGACCAAATATCGTTTCCCTGCATCAGTGCTTTCAAAATATCAACTTCAGACTTAATAGAAAAAACA
>JAVFBW010031413.1:0-18371 GCA_034783835.1 Mopalia ciliata
GGTTATTTAATCTGATTGGGTTTTGTATTTAGGCTTCGGTCGACATACTTCCACCATTGTTCAGTAAGTAGTTTAAGCCTTAATATTTATCGGCTGCTAATTGCAGAATTACAACACATTTCATTTGTCATTAGACTGCAGACTGATTCTACCAGATACCAGTCATGGTGACCTATCGTCTAATTGTGTAAACCCATACTGCAGGTCGTCAACATTTTTTTGCCTCTTAACCCTGTCTGAAGCTTTTGTGTCCCTCACGCCTTCTCTAGATCAGCCTGTCAGCCAAACATTGATATAAGTGAGGCACATAGCGAACTGTTAAACTTTGCCAAAACAAAATGCCAAATAATTGTCATACTCGTTCCAACTTGGCATCTGGTCAAGCCACGTTGAGCCTTTCTGTGTCGTGTAGTCATGTGGTCATATATCAAAAGACACTCTGGCTGTGCGGAATTAAACTTGAACACTAACTATACCATTAACTATACTATAGTGCCATAGCTTTACGAGAATACTTTAATGCGCGCTTGCTGCTTGGGGAGAAAAAATGTTGTCTTTTATTTAAACGCATGATTTTCTTCCTCCATTTTGGCTTCACCATGCTCTGTTGTTGAGGGCTGCATGTTTTTAAACACACACGCCTTTTTCCAAAAAGCGACCAATCACCTATTTCCCCAATGCGTTCATGTAAGCTAACCTTTCATATAGTGGTGGACAATGAGCTTCTAAGAATTCAAACCAAAATAAAAATCGTCTTGAAATGAAAGTATAGGTTGTATTGACTGTTAGTGCTAAACATGGCACGGGTGTTTCACTTATAGCGAGCGCTATGATCTCCAACAGCCACCTAAACAAGATCACAAAAAGTGTTTCATCGTGTTAGAGAATTAATGTTCCTCCGGTGCTACTGAAAATATTATGTCTGTTTTTGGAACACACTAGTATCTTTAGCCAGATGCCATCTTACAACAGCTCTAATAAGCAAACAAACATTCAATGAAAAGACGTGTTTTTGGATAAGTTAAGGTACATAGTCTTCAGCGATGCACTATGATATACCGTCTAACCTCTACAATAACTGACCTGTATAGTCGTGGAAGTCAAATACGTTATTCTTTATGACTCTGATTTACCAATTTTCTTTCTAAAAAGCTATTGGATTACGGCTATTATCTATAGTGACAGAAAAAATATAATGAATACAAAGCCTGGTTTTCAGCCTGGTTGGTACAACCTATCTTAAAACAATCTAGCCTTTGGTATATACTTTGGTATCTTTTATACTCATATGTTATGAAATTGTAGTATTTTGTTTGTTAAGGACACACAGCAGTAAATGTAAGTATAGTGACGGAGCTATAAGCAATATGATATATCTACAATTGTATAAATGTTAAAAAAGATAGGTGAATTTTAGTTTATATTTTATAATGGTTAACATTTATATTTTTGCAAATTTGTATCCAATTTGAAACCCGCCCGGGAATATCCCTTTGACGGGAGAGTGACACAGATCCCAAAGCTGAAAGCAAATGATAATTTTTGTTGGTCAGCTGGAGTCTATGTAGGTTTCTAAAAGACACAAAACTGATCGATTTTGGTTCGATTCCCAGACAGTCCGCTACCAAGACTCCATCTGACTAACCTTCTATTTTATAGAAGGCCGGGCGGCTGAGTGGTCTAGGTGGCCGGCATTTACTGCTGGCGATTCGGTGCCTAACTCTGAGGGTCATGGGTTCCATTCCCGGACGGGTTTCAACCTTCAACATTTTTTTAATCCAAATCTGTTTAAACTAAGAAAGTGTAACCCCAAAATAACGAAAATACTACTCAAGACATACCTTCCTCCTTTACTACCTTTACAACAGCGCATATACAAAAGTATAACGAGCCCAGGTATATAACGGAATTATATAATGGCATTTAAGGCATGGCGAATATAACATAGATGCATATAATGGAGGAATAATGTAGACATAACAAGCGGAAAATGGATGTACGTTGCATGTATAATGAGGGTATAACGAATGTATAAGTGTGTAATGATGACGGTCTAATGGGATAGAACAGCTAATGTTACCTGGATGTATGATGAAGGCATGATGAATGTATTACGGACATATGAATGTAACTTATGTAGTGGATGTATAACGGACATACGAAGAATGGAGATAATGTAGTGGATGTATAACGGACATATGAAGAATGTAGATAATGTAATGGATGTATAACGTACATATGAAGAATGTAGATAATGTAATGGATGTATAACGGACATATGAAGAATGTAGATAATGTAGTGGATGTATAACGGACATATGAAGAATGTAGATTATGTAGTGGATGTTAAGCGGACATAAATGTAGATTATGTAGTGGATGTATAACAAACATTAATGTAGATTATGTAGTGGATGTATAACGGACATAAGTGTAGATATGTAGTGGATGTATAACGGACATAAGTGTATATTATGTAGTGGATGTATAACGGACATAAATGTAGATTATGAAGTGGGTGTTTAACGGACATTAATGTAGATTATGTCGTGGATGTTTAACGGACATAAATGTAGATTATGTAGTGGATGTATAACGGACATAAATGTAGATGATGTAGTGGGTGTATAACGGACATAAATGTAGATTATGAAGTGGATGTTTAACGGACATAAATGTAGATAATGTAGTGGATGTACAACGGACATACGAAGCATTTAGATTATGTAGCGGATGTATGACCGACATAAGAAGAATGTAGATTGTGTTGTGGATGTATAACGGACATAAATGTAGAATATGTAGTCGATGTATAACGGACATACGAAGCATTTAGATTATGTAGTGGATGGATAACGGACATACGAAGCATGTAGATTATGTAGTGGATGTATAACGGACATACGAAGAATGTAGATTGTGTGGTGGATGTATAACGGACAAGCATGTAGTTAATGTAGTGGATGTATAACTGAACAAAAGTTAATTTGCCGCTGGACATTTTTTGTGACGTTTTACAACACTATATGAAAGCTTAAAAATTAACATTATTAACTCAACCGTTATCTCGTCTTATAAGGCATATAAAAATAGTGGTACCAACTTGTATAGGAAGATTCGTTCTTGTTTGTGATACCTAATAAATTTATACAAGAAGAAAGTTGTTAACGTAAGTGTATATGCGCTTTTATCTCCATATCTACAGGAGTGAAGTGTTGTGTCGTATGCGCAAGTGTAGCGGACAGCTGGTCTATACCCAGTCTCTTCCATACATTAGTTTTAATGTTATACACCTGTGGGGCCATTTTCACAAAACGGCGTGCGACAAAAATATCGTACCATACGTTTTCCTCATTATCAACAAAAGTCATAAATATATCGTTCGATACGTTTTCCTCGTGTTAAACAATAGGCATAATTATATCGTACAGGATTGTATTGTCCTGCTCCGGTTTCTTAAATAATTGTTGAACGGTCGATCAAAATAAAGTTATCTGTGTCCGGAATTACACTAATTGATTTTGGGTGTGGTTGATATAATATAATTGTCTCACATTATGTTACATGGTAAGGCACAAATTCTATAAATCAACTTCATGTAACAAACTAACCCCCAGAGAAAGGACAAAAAACAAGGGCAATGCCTACTGTCAAGTTACCCAGCCATAAAGACAGTGTAAAAATTGGCCAATCAGCAATTCATTTTTTGAAATTTTATCTGAGAGTGTAACGTTCCTGACTTACAGATATATGCTGACGTTTCCTGTGACTCTATACGGTAATAAGAAAAAAGGCCGTGGTCTAACTTATGTGATATCTCATCTGTTTATACTATTTATCCCATGTTTTGGGGGGGGGGGCGGGTCAGGTTATTGTGACATTTAGTGTTTGTGTTGTTTTAAATGCCTCAGGAATCATTGTTCTCTAATTGTATTTCAATAATTTTCATCATCCGATTAAATGTTGTTGTTTTATTTCATTTCGTTACAGAACATACAAATGGCAGAACAATTGAACTATCTTATTAAAGTGTCGTCTAAAGATTATATCGTTCCATCAGCATGGCCTCTATGAGTAGCGGTGGAACCTCAAGGTCAAATTCCCAAAATGGCGAGTCAAGGTCTATGCGCCATGGCGATTCTGAGACCATGCATTTCGCGATCACCAAACATTCCAAACAAATCATGGATGTCATGCACACGTTACGTGTCGGCAAGAAGTTATGTGATATTACCTTGAAAGTGGGCGAAGATGAAATACACGCTCACAAGATCGTCTTAGCGGCAGCCAGTCCTTATTTCCGCGGAATGTTCACCATGGGTATGAAAGAAGAAAAGATGAGCAGTGTGAATATGCTAAGTATAGGACCCTGTACTCTCGGTGTTTTGGTAGATTTCGCTTACACGTCAGAAATCTCTATCAATCGACGCAATGTCCAGCATTTACTACCAGCTGCCGTTATGTTGGGGATGAATTCTGTGATTGAGTCGTGTTGTGTTTTTCTGGAACGCCAGCTGGGACCTTCGAACGCTATAGAGATTGCGGACTTCGCTGGAGAGTTCGGCTGTACGGACTTGAAGAAAAAAGCAATGGACCACATCTACCAACATTTCGCCGAAGTAGCACAAAGTGATGATTTTTTAAAACTTACAGCCGAACAACTAAGGAGCATCATTGAGTGTGATGCATTAAATGTCAAATGTGAAAGTATCGTTTACGATTCAGTTTGTCATTGGGTTTACAGCGATCAAAAGATGCGGATAGATTACATGTCCAGCTTGTTGCAAGCTGTTCGTTGCCATTTTTTGCCCCCAAAATACCTTGTCGACAAGGTGAAACATTGCAGATTGTTAGCAGCCAATAAACGGGTAGGAGATTACGTAAAACGTGTTTTGAATGATTTACTAACAGTAAAACCCTCCAAACCGTGGAGTAAACCCAGAAAATCATGCACTCCTTCAATTGTTTATGTGGCTGGGGGTTATTTTAGACAATCTCTGAGTACGTTTGAAAGTTTTAGTCCTTCAAACAATACGTGGAGAGGTTTGAGTGTTTTACCTGTTCCTCGTAGCGGCCTTGGTTTGTGTGTCGTTTATGGACGATTTTTCGCTGTGGGAGGACGCTGTACCAGTATAGATGGTAACCAAGACTGCGCCAATTTAGATTTTTATGATTTACCCACGGATTCCTGGCACATGGCCCCACCAATGTCTGTCCCCCGGGGCCGTGTGGGGGTCGGGGTCATAGAGTGGATGATTTACGCAGTAGGAGGGTCAAACGGAGCCACCTATCATAACTCTGTCGAGAGGTAAGTCAATAAATCATCCCTGTCAAATCATTCAAAATTGGTGTCAGGAAAATATAGATCGACAGTGGGGGTGGGTAGGGTGTGTGCGTGTGTGTGGGGGGGGAGGGGGGGGGGGGCTATCACAATATATAGCTATTAACTAAGCGTTGGACAACAGTTGATGGTTAATATATATATATATATTTAACATGGGTGAACATGATGAGATTCAACGCAACTTTGTTGAGAACTATTGAGTCGTGAGTAAAACTTATTTGTGTTTGTTTAGATGCCATTGGATGTGCTCGGTACTTAACGGGATAATACAGTTGGTTTTTATTTAAACCAATCACCGTTAACAAGGATGATGCGGCAAATAGCAATGAAGATGCGTTGATGAAAAAATACCAACATTTCCTTATTGTTCTATACAACTTAAGTTTTCGCCTATACATTCTCGGGCGGTGGTTGGTATTAGATAAATACAGACCTTGCGACATACACTATGATATTTTGCTCACATCACAGTAGCTGTGTATTGGGGGGAAGTAAGCCTATTACGCTGTGTGTTAATTTTTAAAATTAATTTCAGCCTTCGAACGCATCCGTGTATATGGGAAAATCGCTCGTGGTTTAAAAATACATTTCGTGCTACACAGAACTTTCCGAGGCCTGGCTATAACTTGCGACAACTTACTATAACTGGCCATGCAGGTATCGTTGAGCAGATGTCTGATTGATGCTTTTGTAAATTTTCAAAACATTAAGAAATTGAACCCAGAATGTATATGTTTAATTACAAATAATTTCATTTTAGGTTTATTTGGTGGAGATAAAAAAATTGACTCTGTGCTTAAACCCCCATCACATTTACGTCCAATCACAAGGTCTTAATATCAATAATAGACGTTTTTTTTGGTATCTTCAACGTATGGCTTAAAATTATTTTTTGTAATTAAATACAAAGATTATTGGGTTCTATGTTTAAAATGTATTCAAAATCACCATACCAATGGTGTATGGCCCATCTTAATTTTGAACAGATTTACCTGTATTGTAATTGCTACCAGAATTTCGCAGCTGTCGCAAGTTAACACGAGAAGGGACTTCTTGTACAGGAAGTCAGCTCAGGTACCCAAGAATCGAAGCTGTAAAATACTGAGCACGCTCTCGGTACTTTCAGCCGGTACAAATCTAGAAGGGGTGGCCTTATGTACGTTCTCAACGAGACCACAACCCATTTTTATGTATTTGTATATTATCGACGGCAGTAACTGTCAGTTATAGTGTCACGTGGAAGGAAGTCAATTGTCTTTATTCTATCCCATAATAATATTAGAGTACGCGATTTAAATGCCCTGAAGTTATTTAGCAAAATGTACTTAAACGCATTGCATGGATTTGTTATCGTTCTGTGATTTTTTTAGCTAATGGTGTTGAATAATTCAAATAAAAAAGTGAAGAGGAAATTGGTACAGTTATTACACTGTTAGTTTGTTTTAATGCTTTAATAGGTTGATATAATGGGAGTCTCGTTTGGAGTAGGCCTATAACTGAAATCTTCATTTAAAGATAACTAACAATAAATTAGCTTGAACTAAGATTAATTTGAGACCCCATCTTTATTAAAGAGATTTTCATATTTAAGAGCTGGCAAACGTGTTCTTCTCGGACTGGAGACATGAAATAATGAGATGGGCAAACCATCAGCTATATCATTCTTCTACCATCTTGGAAAAGCCCGAATGTCTTAAAGCTCGTTCAAGACTGGGATACAGTATGGATTAAATTCTGGGTTATGTAGCTCTAAAAGTCTATAACATCATGCAGCCTTATTTAGTTTGTTTGTTTGCTTAATTGGGGTTTAACGTCGTACTCGAGGGTATTTCATTTATATGACGACGTACCTGTCCAATGGGTGAAGGAAACCAACCTCGATGACACTGACAACACACAAAAACACGACGGGACAAATACAGGACAACAACAGGACGCGATGCAGACATCACAAACAGACCTTCTGTTTCCTGTCAGCTATGAGAGCACCAGGGCAATATGAAGCTCCCCCAACCATTTAGAGAAACGGAATTTCTGATTTTAGCAAAACGGCTAGTAAATGCTTATCCTAAAAGAAGGATATAGAATTGATCGGATGGGAATATTAAACCTGTATTAAGTCGATAAGTGTAGTTCATTATTGTTTTGAGTTCGGTAACCAAATCGGATGCGGAGCGAATACGCACTTTGGGTCGCTGCAGCTCAGTATGGATAGCCATTAAATTTACTTCTCGACTGTCCATACCAATTCCTTACTCGATGCGGATCCCAGCATTAAACACATAATAAACTGACGAAAAAGTTATTGACATTCCCTCTTAAATGCATTATAATATTAAAACCAAAAGTTTCGACGAGACATATGAATCGAGTCACTAGCACCGTAGCACCACGACTTTTTTCTGTGTTGAATTTTACATCAGTTTTCAATAGAATTGATAATAATCCGAATTCATGTTTCGTCCACAAGGCCATCAGGTTATGTTGGTAATATGACTACAACAGTCATATACAAGAATGTTTGGTCAGTACAAGCGAGTTGTTTTCTCGGCGATCCACTTTCAGTTGAAGATAGGTTAGCTTTCTAATGTTGTAAATGTGCTTGGGTGCTTACCTAATATCCAATACCAACGGTTGTACAAAACAATTATGAACGGTAAAAGTATAACTGTTAAATAATAAATTCAACGACCGAAATTGGCGTTATTGATTCAACAAAAGTATGTTGTTATTGTGGTGCACATCCTTTGTGAGTGTGTCAGTGTGTTACATAAAACATGAAAATGTTTCTTTTCCCGGAGGCCACAACAACAAGGACATAACACCAAGCACACGACCACGTGTAGACGAAGTATCGTCATTTAGAATGGTTTATAGCGTTATGTTAAGGTTTGATGTTTTATTTGAATTAGGGTTACATCAACTTATCTGACACAGAATGGGAGTCTCGGGAAGTTGGCAAGGGAGGTAATTTTATCGTTGCAAAGCGGTCCTCTGACGTCAGAACATTCATGATGGTGGAGCTTTTACAAGACGTCAAACACATTTTTGCATTGTCACGTTAGCAAAAAGTCCATGAATCTCGACCGTTTTGACGTCAGAGGACCGCATTCAATGCCCCTTTTTGGAACATTACGAGACTCCCATTGGAAAAACTTTGTCACACCGAAAGTAGAATTCATTCACGTTTTCGAACGTGCTAATAGGGGGTTGGTTCACGTTTGGCATAGACCGTGTTGACAGTCGATATGACAATTAACGCGGTAATGATATGTGCCACAGAGTGGTTAAACTGTGACTGCAGATTTATACATAGCTTTACGAAACTGTTCTTATCAGAGGAAACCCACCAATTGATCTATTTTCAATATTCACAAATCTATTCTTTAACATATGATACACAAACATTGCACTGTTGTCGATATATTTTCAACAAAGAATATTTGCGTTGTAATTGTGTATCTATACTGTACATCTTGTTGACGCTTAATGTGTTTATTATTGTGTTAATGTGTTTACTTTTCAGTTGTTATGTTTCACAACAATATTACAACGTAGTTATTACGTTTCTGTTTCGTCGCCGTGTGCGTGTTTTTTAAGGTTGTGGCAACATAACTAGTAGTCCACAAAATTCCGTTGCAGCAACGTAACACCGTGCTGACACGACCAAATGAAAACGTTGTCACAACGTTGTTTGGCTTACTGGGTATCTTTAATAAAAACGGCCATTCCTGAGCGTTTTTCTTAACTGGGTTCTAAATCAACATATCCCGTTTGAAGCAAATAAAGCTAGATTAGAATGTCGTTCAGAATATGACGTATTCACACAGGAATTCCGCTGGGAATTTCTATTGGAATTTTAATTCAAGACATTCCAGACAACTCGTTTAGGGGCATACCAATAGTTTGACTTGTCATACTCGCTTTCTATACCTCAGTCATTGAACCATCTATCTCTATCGTCAATTTCCCAGGGGGCAATGAGCAAATCTGACCATCGAATGGCAATAAAACCTCTCGCCTGGGAGAAGTATTCACCAATATGCCTTTCAGTGCACACCTTATACTTTCTAGACTACCCAAACCACTTACCAAATTCCTTCAGCAGGCAGATTGAGTACCATTAACTTGTGAAAATATTTTAACCCAGAACACCTCATGCAAATATGAACTTCGCTTGAATGGGCACGATCTTAGCAAGAACAAAGTTTTTAATTGTACATAAGATGCCAGTCGTATGCGCTCCAAATCAAATTCTGACAGGTTTCGTGATGCTATTGGAGTTGAGCCATCCTTAAGGACTGGCTAGTCAGGCGTAAAATTTTTCTCTCATTTTTTCAGTCCTTAATGCCGTATGGTCAAAACGGTTTCTTACATTATTGTCCATTATTGTTTATTATTACTATATTTTTTATATTTTTTATTTCAAATCATCTACTTTACCGGACCCAGAGATATAATGTGTTAACAGTCTAGGACCATCGAGTTAGCCAAAATCCGCTTGTCATAGTGTAGTAGTTAATACTGGCGATACGACACACGTAGGTTTGCGTATTTTATTTTATTTTTTTGATATCGTGGCAGAAGTTTTCCGCCGAAAACGGATAACGACCATAGATCTGCTTGGATTTGAGTCAAACCAGTCGGGCATTACAAAATATAATCGATTTTTCTTCCAAAACGTCAAGATATTGAGCTGTCTTAGTCTCGTTCACTATATAAACTCTTAAGAGAAAACGAATGACCAGTCGGGTAGTTAAGTCGGCTAGCCGGTCTGTGACAGGCACTTCAGGTGGAAACACAGTCCACGCTGAACGGTTCGTAAACAGGTCGAAAAAATTCCAACCAAATCGGATTGTTTCAATTTTCATATTTCAAATGGTATTAGTTGCAAATGGTTTACACTGTTGGAAAAACAGTTAACAATCTCTAGCCATTTTGTTCTCTCGATGTAAGATAATCGTGGAATGTATCGTTTCATCCACTTGACTGAATGGTTAACTGACTGGGTTTGACTCGCCAGATATGTGACAGATTTACTGACTTCATAGTTTCTGTAACCTGAGTGTTTCTCAACTCTTTTCTAAATCAATATCATTCTCTTGTTTGAAGCGAATAAAACCAGATCAGAATGCCGTTCAGAATATGATGTATTCTAACAGGGATTCCGCTGGTAAGTTATAGTGGAAATTTAATTCAAGACATTCCAGACAACTCCTTTAGGGGCATACCAATATACCAATATTTAATTTTCACTTTCTTTGTTTACATCATCTTCATTCGACGTATTGACGAAACTTTTGCAATTTCAAAGATAAAGTTTGTTGACGATTGAAGGAAAAGGAGGTCTTTCAAACCACTACAGCAGTTTTTCATTCATCCCCTTGTCAACCATTTAATTCCGTCAAAGAGATGTTAATGCTTGTCAAGTTTCATTCACAATTCAGAGAAATTAATATTTCGCATATAGTACATTAAGCGTACAGTACATTTTAATGTTTTTGACAAAGTTATTAGGGGCGTGAATAGATTCAATTATACTTGTTTTCCGCCAAACTAGCATTGAATATGAAAAGTGGAGAAGTTAATGCTCGTTGTTATATATTCACATTCCGTATATATGATTGTCAAATATTTATCTGTTTTTGCAGGTCTATAAAACTAGAAAAAAAGGCGAAGGAGCGACTCCGTCATGACCATCATTGTATTGTAATACAATGATTATTTGAGGTTTTTCGAGTGCTAAATTAATTTTGTTTAAGATATATTACCATATAGTCTGATATGGGTAAGATCATACTTTAAACATTTTGTTCTCCGGGTGCCTATTTACCGCCCTACGCACACTTTTCTCAAGCATTGATAAACATGGCTTTTGAGCAATAATGACACTAACTTTGTATTACTCCGCAAATATTGGCTGAGTAATATAAAGCTTTAATGACACGTATTTTCTGTCCAAGGTATATCGTTCACATGCAGGGTCATCATTCGCGAGTGACTCAGGAATACATAGAGTAGGGGCAATAATCCATTCCATATAATGTCTACGGGAGTTTACTCCCTTTAAAATATAGTAGGAATAGATTTGTCTCGGTATTCTGACTTAAACAGTTGTCCTGGCCAAACTGCACGCGCTGAATTCGAGGAAGAGCATCGATCAACCTATATGGTTACGTCAAAATTTTATCGCTGGGAAGCTAATTAGGTTTCGCCAAAGTTTTCCACCAAACAAATGTCGTCATATATGCCTAATTGAAATGACACAGTCAACAATTGATACTCAGCAGATGAAATTATTTGTGGAATTATGAATGAAAGTTGCAAAAAAACGAACATAATTTTTGTTAAGGAATTGATTCATTTGAAATTCGTCCATTATATTTACTAAATGTCGGTAAGTATTGACTAAAATCTGTCCTAACTTGTCTGGTCCCGTATTAGGTGACATAGGATTACTACCTGCTTGTTTTGGGGGACTGTGGAGACGATTGAATGAGTAAATCTAAATTTAAACAAAAATCCCAAACAAAGGTACCATTTACGGAAACTGTTCCCCAGATTTATTCAGACATATACTCCCTCCCTCACTCCCCTGTGCTGTGAACAAGGTATACAGAAGGTGTTGGTGGGGAAGGCGAATTGACAGCCTTACAGTTGTTTTAACATTAAGATATTGTTATATATTGTACAAGATATTCAAACATTCGACAGTCTATCATCCTTTATTTTCCTTGTTTTGGATGACTTTCTAGTTCAGAAAATGTTGCTGGTTGAAACTCGTCCGGGAGTCGAACCCACAACCCTCATATCTAGTCACGGAATCGCCAGCAGAAAATGCCGGCCACCTTGAACACTCAGACAGGAGGTCCGGTGGTTGAATGGTCAATTTACTGCTGTTCATTCGGTTACTAACTCTGAGGATCGAGGGTTCGATTCTCCCACGGGTTTCAACCTGCAAAATTTTCTGAACTGTAAAGTGTTATCTCAAAATAAAGAAAAAATCTGTCAATATTCACTTCTCAAAGAAAACCAAAAAAAACATCCATGTGTAATTCCTATGTATTGACATAGTGCCTGATTATGTGGCGTAACGGTAAACCAGTCTCCTGTTTAAATGAGAAAATTAAAGTCATCGCGGTATTATGTGTACCCAGATATTTGCCCTCGTGATAGTGTGGGTGACGGATTGGATATCTCTATTCAGGTATGTTGGACTCTGCAGTTCTAAAACGATAAGTTAGGCCCGTTACGAAGAATCTCCGCGATGACATTATTAAGACTAAGGCGTAAAATGCCCAAATAAAAATTAACAGCCTCGTTCTTGTCCTGTCTACGCATATGTTCACAATAGGTAATCAGATGGTAACTATTTAAAACTCCGACCGAGAATTTCACTGTGCACGTCGCGGTCGGCTGGACACTGACAACAGTCCAAATCTTGCTTATAATTGACCAATTATAATGATAAAGTTACTTGCTATTTAACTTGGCACGTCTTAGAGTGGTGACTTAAAACCAGAGTACTCAGAAGGATTATGTAGAACGAAGGTCTGTGTTAGAGGCGTGCGCGAGCAGGGATATTCTGGTCTATACTATACCATGAACTGTGTACAGCTCTAAATTGCCCGGGGCGTGCTGCGATTTTTTTTTTTTTGAATGCCATTGACATTTGATAACAAATATTGCAAAAGTTTACGGTAAGTGTTTTTTTTTTCTTCTTTTTTGCCAACCAGTCATTGATAATAACAGATTGGAATTTGGTGCGGATTTGAGTTTGATTTCTTTGTTATACTGACGATTAAATGCAATCTATAGCAGACTAAGTACGGTAATCCGCTGGGATTAACAACAACTGTGCTAAGGCACTGCACATTCTTTCTGTATAGGAAATAATATGTATATGTAGGCTACTAGCTCAAAGGGGCAAGCAGGCTTTTTATTCTGTGAATCAACACTGCACATTTGACTATTTCGAAATTAAATTGGACACAGAAGAGGGAAATCATTTTTGGAAAAGAGGTAAACGTGGCATATTTTAATCACTTGTGTGCATTTTCTTCACATGCATAGATATGAACTTCTCTGAATTTATTTAAAATAGTAGTGTGGGGTTGACTATCGTACGTTAGCTTAACAAAAACGTTGAATAAACCTATATTTTGTCTGTACTTTTGATAACCTTTAGCCATGAGTATAGGTATTTTAATAACCAAGTGTAAATGTAAATGTTTTTACGAAGATGTTCCATTTTCTGGCTAAACTGTGGAAAATGGACTCGATTTTGACGACAAGCGACTAAGCGGAATGTTGGGAGCTTCCTTTTTGCCCAAGTGTTTTCGGAGCTAAAATACAAAATGAAGCCGATCTGTTTGTGATTTCGTTGTTATTTATTGCGTCCTGTTTTTGTGCTGTCTTGTCTTTGTTTGTTGTCATTCTAGTTGATGGTGATTTCCTCTACCCATTGGGCTGGGAACGCCTTCGTGTCAGTGAAAGTTATAAGTGCTATGTTGTGGACATCAGTAAAACACTCAATTTGACTTACATTCAGTCTGGATAACGTTTTATAATAAATAAATTAATAAATGAATATGATAGGGCCCAACATAAACACACCTAGCTTATTTTCGTTCACGGATTTTCATAATGTACCCTTATCTGTGTATACAAATATCATTATAAAATCAACAAAAACCCTATTCAAAACTGGTCTATCTTACATAGGCTCATAATTGGCTACTGCAACACAGTTATATTGTACAAGCAACATCTCTACGACCACAACAAACAAATATTTTAGTAAATACCATAAATAAATGTGTGTATTTAGGCAATTTGAAATGATTTTGAGCCTTACACAGGGAATCATTTACACCCACTCTATGTTACACAATTTGTTTCATTTTGTTACCATGTGCATTCATTACTATATATTCGTACTAATAATAGCCATATATTTATATCAACATATCAATTATGTTGCCAGTGTGAAATCTATAATTATGACTGTTTTAACATACAATGATTACGTTTGATGACGATGTTCCATTCCCCAATCTCTTATCACACTTACCTTTTCACTCGGAAGACCCATCTCACCCAACACCTTCTGACTCCACACCTTCTCATTTTAACCTCAATGAACTTAATGACATGTGCTTCAATCCCATTCAACTCAATAATGTTCATCATAACCCAACTGTCACTGATGATAATGACCAAGAAGCAGCCTACTGGAAGGACTTGAATACCTACCAATCAAACTATTACACTGAATCCTCTTTCCGTTCTCATCCTGCTCTTCTATCTTGTAATCAAAGTGAATGTCTTTCTTTTCTTCATTTAAATGCAAGAAGTCTATCCAAACATTTTTCTGAGATAACCGCGTTCATTCACAACTTAAATCACCCATTTTCGGTCCTAGGCTTTTCTGAATGTTGGCTATATTCTGTAAATGAATCTCTTTTTGACATCCCAGGGTATAACAGTTTCTCGCTGCAACGCTCAAAACGTAAAGGTGGTGGTCTTCAGCTGTACATCTCGTCTCAAATGCAATCAAGTTGTGTGCGAGAGGACCTAAGTTTCATTGACGACTCTGGATGTTACGAGAGTTTATTCGTTGAAGCCAAACATTGCGGCAAATTGTATCTGTTTGGTATTCTTTATCGCCCCCCAGGCAAAGATGTCAATGAATTTAATGCGAATGTCCTCTCTATTTTGGAAAGATGCAATATAGAAAAGAAAATCTGCGTTATCATGGGAGACTTTAATATAGATCTTTTTAGAACCGAATCACATCTACCAACCAACTCTTTTTTTAATATAATGAAATCTCAATTTTTCTTTCCTCACATTACCAAGCCAACCAGAGTTCAATCGCGTTCTGCTACACTAATTGACAATATTTTCTCTAACAACTTCCATGACCAACTACTCTCAGGAATTCTGCTAACTGACATTACAGACCATTACCCAGTTTTTTATATCATGAAAACAGACTCTATTAAACAAGTTTCAATACCTGAGACTTCATATTACCGCAGATATACCCAATCTGAAAAACAAAACTTTGTTACCCGAATTGAGGAAATAGCCTGGGATGACATATATCGGGAAAATGATGCAAATGTCGCAACTGATAAATTCAATGAAATTTTTGTTTCTATATTCAATGATTGTTTCCCAGTTACACATGTCGTTGGTAATAAAAATAAAATAATTCGACCTTGGGTGACAACAGGACTACTGACCTCCATTTATCAGAAAAACAATCTCTATAGAGAACAATTAAAATCAAATAATAACACATCGCGCAGCAAATACCGAAAATTTCGAAACAAATTAAACAAATCTCTCCGAATAGCCAGAAAAACTTACTTCGATACGAAATTTAACAAGTACAATAATAGCATTAGCAATACATGGAAAACTATAAAACAACTTCTTAATAAAAACAGTAACAGTGGTCTCCCTTCCATATTTGACATTGACGGTGTTGTGACAGAAAATAAACAAGAAATAGCCGACAGTTTTAACAATTATTTCTCTTCCGTAGCATCTGAGTTAGACAGCAACATTCCTATCAATGAAAATACTTATTCTGATTATCTCGGAAAACAATATATGTCAAATTTCGAATTCCCTACAGTAACCAAAAGTGATGTAGAATCTGTAATTTCCGGACTTAAGTTAACTGCCGCTCCTGGTTATGACGATGTGAGCACGAGTATCCTAAAATTAGTTTCTAACCATATATCCCTTCCATTAGTACACATTTTAAATTTGTCTTTTTCCACGGGCACTGTTCCTGATTGTATAAAAATTGCAAAAGTAATCCCTGTTTTTAAATCTGGAAAGCCAACGCTTCTAGAAAACTATCGTCCCATATCTGTCCTATCATCTCTCAGTAAGGTCTTTGAAAAAATAGTAAGTCAGTCCGCTACCACATATCTAGAAACACAGGACATAATTAATATCAACCAATATGGATTTCGGTCCAATCATTCAACTTCCCATGCTATATGTTCGCTATATGACCAGCTCATTAACGCCAAGGAAAACAAAATGTATAGTCTGGTTACTTTTCTCGACCTATCGAAAGCATTCGATACAGTAAACCATGATATATTATTAAATAAACTATATCATTATGGATTTCGTGGCTCTGTTAATAAATGGTTCCGCAGTTATCTTTTGAATCGCTCTCAATACGTCTCCTTCAAAAGCACACAATCCCATAGTGAACTCGTCAAATGCGGTGTTCCTCAAGGGTCGATATTAGGTCCTTTATTGTTTCTTCTATACATGAACGATATTCCTAAATCTACTAGACTCCTTAAACTTATTCTATTCGCCGATGACACCAGTGCTGTATTCTCATCCCCTGACCTTCAAGATACTGTCAACATAATGGCTGGGGAACTAAACAAAATTTACTCCTGGCTTTGTGCGAATCGATTATCCCTAAATATATCCAAAACCAAATACATGATTTTTCATCCTCGAATGAAATTTAATCCTAATTGTTCAACTACTCTAACTTTGCAGGGGAACGCACTTGAAAAAGTTGTAAAATATAAGTTCCTGGGCATACTTTTCAATGACAAATTAAATTGGAGCTCGCATATCGACTTTCTTTGCTTTAAGGTCTCTCGGAACTTGGGTCTCCTTAATCACATCAAAACTTATACCAAAAAGCTTCTCCAACTATTTCGTCAAACAAATAAGCATTGATGGGTATAATACTCGATGACTTCTAAACTTCCATAGAACACCGTGCCCTGGTAACATTTCCTATTATTCTGTTAAGACAACTGGTCCAAGGGAGTGGAACAAACTCTCTCTACTTTTACGTGATATTAAATCCTTCTCTCTTTTTATATCCAAACAGACTCAGATCACACTGGTGGCTAATGTATAAATGTATTAATCAATGTATTTTATTATCAACATTCTTTAGCTATAGTTACTTGGCTTCCTCTTTTTCTATCGATGCACATTTTTAAAAAATTATATATTGTCTTCGGATTGATTTCTTTCAAGCTTGTGCCATGAACTAACTTGTCGCCGACATTAACGTTTATATGTATCATTTAACCTATAACGGGATAGAACAAGTTCTGCCTAGGAACTTTATTCCCGCCTTCCTTGATTTACTTGTAATTACTATCAAATCATGTTTTTAATAGCATACAGCTTAGATCAAATAATAATACTTTACACTTATAACTTAATTAGATTTCCTACCTGTCCGTAAAACCGGTCGACTTGCTTTATTGTAATCTGTGCTCATAACAATATTTTTGTCTGAACTGATAATGACATCACGTGATGGCTTGCTCCACATCTCTGATAACACTTATTCAAAAAGTAAAATGTTTTACAGTGTCTCTAAATGTAAACCCTGGTATCTCGTTGTACTCGGACTCAGGACAGGAGGCTTGGTATCTATAGATACACACAAAAACAGGAATACAAAGGAGACACATAGCAAGGTTTCTTCGTTCGGAAAAGTTTCCCCATTTTGTGGCTTCAGAAGTTCGATGCTGATGTTTAAAGCGATACTCCCAGCCGAAATAACCACTATACCTTGGAAGGTTACCATTAAATATACTTAAATACGGCATCGACTGATCGTTCCTTCATTTTATAAAATAACCCGAGGGTTATAGATATATACCTTCATACGACCACTGGCAGCTGACATTTTGGTCGTGAACGACCATGTCTATGACGTCACGCGACTATTACTCTTTTGTGTTACGGGTTAATAACATGTGTGTCAAAGGTTTAAACAGTCGACTCTTCAGATCTCGTGACCTAGGCACGTATTTTGAAAAGAAAGATATTAAATTGGTCAATGTTTGTGGATTTAATGATAAAAGTACCTACACAGGACCGCATGGAGAAATTTGACTGTATTTTGTGCATTACCCATTGTTTAAGATCCAATTATAAAATGTTTTATCCATATGCAATATAGCTCAGCCGGGAGTATCGGTTTAATAAGTCAATGCTATAAGCTTGTT